>JAPMUY010002052.1:10000-25000 GCA_026901105.3 Galaxias olidus | reverse complement strand
ACCAAGGGAGAGAGAGGGAGGGAGGGAAACACCAAGAGAGAGAGGGAGGGAGGGAAACACCAAGGAGAGAGAGAGGGAGGGAAACACCAAGGAGAGAGAGAGAGGGAGGGAAACACCAAGGAGAGAGAGAGGAGGGGAAACACCAAGAGAGAGAGAGGGAGGGAAACACCAAGAGAGAGAGAGGGTGGGAGGGAAACACCAAGAGAGAGAGGGTGGGAGAAACCGCGAGAGAGGGTGGGAGGGAAACACCAAGGGAGAGAGGGAAAACACCAAGGGAGAGAGAGGGAGGGAGGGAAACACCAAGGGAGAGAGGAGGGAGGGAAACACCAAGCGAAGGAGAGAGGGAGGGAGGGAGGGAGGGAGGGAAACACCAAGAGAGAGAGAGAGGGAGGGAGGAGGGGGAAACACCAAGAGAGAGAGGAGGGAGGGAGGGAGAGGGAGGGAGGGAAACACCAAGGGAGAGAGAGGGAGGGAGGGAAACACCAAGGGAGAGGGAGGGAGGGAGGGAAACACCAAGAGAGAGAGAGGGTGGGAGGGAAACACCAAGAGAGAGAGAGAGGGTGGGAGGGAGGGAACACCAAGGAGAGAGAGGGAGGGAGGGAGGGAAACACCAAGGGAGAGAGAGAGAGGAGGGAGGGAGGGAGAGAGGGGGAGGGAGGGAAACACCAAGAGAGAGAGGGAGGGAGGGAAACACCAAGGGAGAGGGAGGGGGAGGGAGGGAGGAACACCAAGAGAGAGGGAGGGAGGGAGGGAGGGAAACACCAAGGGAGAGAGAGGGAGGCATAGGGCTCAAACTGAGGCAGCAGGTGTGGGGTGGCGTTCCTGTTGTTTGAACGCTATTTCATCCCTGACCCATTCTACGGGGTTGACTGGATCTCTTCCCTCCTTTCCTATCCTCCTTCCAACCATATATTTTGAATAAATGTGAGAAATGTGGAGGTTGTCAAGGTATAGGATGCATGTCCCTATTAGGTCCCAGTAGAAAAAGAGAGGATGAAGGAGGGATGAAAATAAAACAAAGAGGGAGTAGAAGGTTGATTGAGATACCTTTGTGAAGGTGTGACAGCGAGATGTACTCATATCTGAGAGGGCATGGTGAACACTCTCCATTTTGACTATCTGATAGGGTGGTTTGCACCAGCATGGTGAACGCTCTCCATTTTGACTATCTGAGAGGGTGGTTTGCACCAGCATAGAGAGGGATTTTGACTATCTGAGAAGGTGGTTTGCACCAAGGGAGAGAGAGGGTGGGAGGGAAACACCAAGAGAGAGGGAGGTTTGCAGGGAAACACCTCCAGGGAGAGAGGGCCGTTTGCACCGGCATGGTGAACACCTCCAGAGAGAGGGAGTTTGCAGAGGTAAGGGAGACTTTCTGGAGGGCCGTTTGCACCAATGGGAGAGAGAGAGGGTGGTTTGCACCAGCATGGGAACGCTCTCTCATTTTGACTATCTGAGAGGGCCGTTTGTGGGGTGACGCTCTCCATTTTGACTTTCTGAGAGGGCCGTTTGCACCGGCATGGGGAACGCTCTCCATTTTTACTTTCTGAGAGGGCCGTTTGCACCGGCATGGGGAACGCTCTCCATTTTGACTATCTGAGAGGGCTGTTTGCACCAGCACGGTGATGCATGTCCATTTTGACTATCTAGAGGGCTGTTTGCACCAGCATGAAAACTTTCTGAGAGGATTTGCACCGGCATGGGATGAAAATAAAGAGGGCAAAGAGGTGAGTCTCCAGACTTTCTGAGGTTGTTTGCAGATACCTCTCTCATTTTGACTTTCTGGTGTGCACAGCGAGATGTCTCCATATCTGAGAGGGCGGTTTGCACCGGCATGAACGCTCTCCATTTTGACTATCTGAGAGGGTGGTTTGCACCAGCATGGTGAACGCTCTCCATTTTGACTATCTGAGAGGGTGGTTTGCACCAGCATGGTGAACGCTCTCCATTTTGACTATCTGAGAGGGCCGTTTGCACCAGCGCTCTCCATTTTGACTATCTGAGAGGGCCGTTTGCACCGGCATGGGGAACGCTCTCCATTTTGACTTTCTGAGAGGGCTGTTTGCACCAGCACGGTGAACGCTCTCCATTTTGACTATCTGAGAGGGCCGTTTGCACCAGCATGGTGAACGCTCTCCATTTTGACTATCTGAGAGGGCCGTTTGCACCGGCATGGTGAACGCTCTCCATTTTGACTTTCTGAGAGGGCTGTTTGCACCGGCATGGTGAACGCTCTCCATTTTGACTTTCTGAGAGGGCTGTTTGCACCAGCATGGTGAACGCTCTCCATTTTGACTTTCTGAGAGGGCCGTTTGCACCAGCATGGTGAACGCTCTCCATTTTGACTATCTGAGAGGGCCGTTTGCACCAGCATGGTGAACGCTCTCCATTTTGACCACCTGGGCGTGATCGCCTCCATCAGCTGCTCTACCTCCTCTAGTCTCTGAATCCGCCATTAACCAGAGCCTGAACCATGCCGTGGTAAGGGTAACAGCGTAGTGACGCTAACAGCGTAGCATGTGTTAATCATAGTAGCACACGGTCAGAGTGCACAATAGAGCCGAGCAGGATTAGAATGGGTAATGGGTCTGTAGCCCCCCCCAACACTGGACTTTAGATTAATGAGAGATCTTTAAAGTAAACCTTTTCTCCCCCCGCCTCGTGCTGTCGCATTAGCAGCCTATCGTATTTGGGATCATTTCGCTGTAATCAGTCTCTGTGCGCTGGAATGTCAGGTTGTGGCATTTTTAAATGCTGTCGATTATTCCTGATGGTTTTAATGGTCAAATCAAACAAAATTGAAATCCTTATGATTCTGTAGCCTTCAGCTATGTAACTAATTTACCTCATGCTATTACAATACAAATTCCCTCGTTTGGCTGTATGTTTGTCTGGCTTGACGCTTATTTTACTTCATAATATGACAAATAAGTGCCCTTAGCCATTTTTCTGGGTCTCTTTTTTTTTTATTTAAGTAAAGCCAAATGCTTTTTTGTACATTTTGACGGAGCTTATTGCTTGCTACTCAACTGTAAAACTGAGATCAAAATAGTGTTATTCTGTAACGTTCAGGACTACCTAAACAGAGTCCAGACTCAGACAACAGTATGACATATAATTTTATAACTGCAAAATCAGTTAAGTAAAAAAGGAAATGTTGTTTAATGTCCATTCGCTGGCCATGGCCCTAAGGGAGCTGCCTCCGTGTCCCACCCAGGGCTATAGCATCATTCAGTAGGCAGTGTGTTCCTCGTTGCTGCCTGGAAACAGTCAAAATGTCTGGTCTATATAATATCCTCATTGAGACAGACCCTCTCTCCTCCTCTGTTTGTCTCTCTTTTCCACCATAATCCCGCGCTCTTTCAGAGGACCGGCACGTTTCTCAACACTGGCCTGCAATTTGGCGCCACTCTCATTCTCCGTGTCTCTTCCTCCGTCGCAGGCATTAGGCTCCACTTGTGTCGGCTCCCTTTGTGCAGCTCGCTCGCCTCTAAAATGTCCACATGCGTCCCCCCTTTGTCGGCAGCAGATCTCTCAAACGAGTGTAAAGCTCCTGCGTGCGTTATTGATGTCCGAACTGTGTGCTCTGTCTTACCTGCTGCTTTGTGTCAAACAGCTTTTAGGGAGCAGCCAAACCGATGTTAAACGCTTCAGTTTATTCGAGTTGCTCCAGTGTTTGTTTTTAGTAATTTATGTATGGGCTTGAACCTCCTCCTGCTGGCTACTTGTCTTGCAGTCTACTTGGGGCTGTCAGAGGAGCACTTAGGGAACCTGTTTCAACCACTTGAGGAAGTGCTACGAGGCTGGCCTGTGCGAGGCCTGGCCCCTGGAATGTTGTTTGTACAGTGTAATTGTCTGTTTGCCTAACGTGGACGTTTGATTTTCATTTGTGACTATCAGTTTACTTTCTGCGTAGACAGATTGGATGTCTCTGATCAATGAAAAGCAAACACAGGAAAGTGATACCCCAATTACGCAGTTCGTTGCAGCAACGTGCGGGACCGCTGGTTTTCAGCCGAGAAGACTTTTTTTTAAACAACGGTATTAACTCGTAATATAACGACGAAACGACAACGAAACTCCATTTTTTTAACAACACGGATATTGCTGCCGCTCTGCTCTGTGGATGGCGAGTCATGAACCACAGGGGTTTTCTTTCTTTCTTTAGAGATGTTTCAACCGTGGGGCCGTGCGTGTGTTGTGTGTTCAGGTGAAGGTGAGCGGCGAGCTGGCCACCGGGACGGGACCCAATAAGAAAGTGGCCAAGCGGAACGCAGCCGAGGCCATGCTGCTGCAGCTGGGATACAAGGCCTCCACCGGACCCCAGAGCCCCACCGAAGTATGGACTCCGTCATAACAGACACCAGCACACATTCACACATGCTGTTACAGCCTTGGAATGTATTTACATGTATGTAGCAATTGCTGGTTTACTGCCGAAACACAGCCAGTGTAATATATATATATATATATGTATATATGTGTTTATAACTTACTATTTTTAGCTATACATTTTCCCCGTGTACAGCTGTAGTTTCAAAAGATTCTCTAGAATTTCAAGGTGTCCTATTACGGAACGCCCACATTTATCTCCCATCGATTATAGCTCGGTGTGTCTGTGCTTGCGTGCCCTTCGAGTCCAGAAGTGTAGATTCCCCCAAAGGAGGTCCTGTACGGTTACACAACCTCTCTGCCCGTAGAGCCTACCTCTCCTCCCCGACAGCTCATTAGGTATCGGCCCCAGCGTAGTCTCGTGTTGAGCAGACGCTCGCGGCGCCCCGACTGAATGTGCCCCCCCCCCCCGCTCTGTGTAGAGCACTGCGGTGGTTTAGGGGGGAACAATGGCACAGGGCGGTCTCAGTGGCTGACGCGTCGTCTCCCACATCGGCTTGACAGCTCGGGGAGATGTCTCTATAACTCCCATTGACGAGGCTGCGCTCCTCCAGCCAAACACCTCGCTAAAGCTCCTTTAGACCACCCAGCCCCCCCGGCCCCCCCGGGTCTCTCTGTGTCACCCAACAGACTTTAGCTAGCGTTTTGTTCTCTTAGATTCCCCTTGTCTTTCTTTAGATCCCTCTCCTCCTCCTCTCGCTCCGTCCTCTTGTGTTTCGGAGCTCCCTTTCACTGCGTTCCCACCGTGGGATTGCGGGGGATCAAGACCAGAGACTTGGCAGGGGGGCGTTTGTTAACGAGCATATCGTCCCCCTCCCTTGTCAAACCGGTGAGGGACGATTTGTTATCTTGTCTCCCACAAGTGGCCACATGTGGGTGTTTGTCCACATACAGACTTACAAACACACACACACACACACACACACACACACACACACCAAATACGAGTACCCCCCTCGGCATAGCCAGACACTTCTCGTGTGAGCCCTCGTCTATTTGTGACACCAAACAGTAGAGAGGAACAAGCAAGTCTGGCATGCGTGAAGAAGAAAGTGTTTGTTGAAAACTCAGCGTCACTCTTTGCCTCCCCCTCTTCCTCCCCCTTTGCCTCCCCCTTTTCCTCTCCTGTCATCCCTGCAGATGGACAACAAAGGCTGGAACGGACAAAAGGCGCCTTTTACCGAAGCAACAAGCAACAGTGAGTATCGCTCTCTTCCACTTGCTCTCTCTCTCTCTCTCTGTCTCTCTCTCTCTCTCTCTGTCTCTCTCTCTCTCTCTCTGTCTCTCTCTCTCTGTCTGTCTCTCTCTGTCTCTCTCTGTCTCTCTCTCTCTCTCTCTCTCTCTCTCTCTCCCTCTGTTTCTTTGGTACGCCCCCGCTCCCCTCCCCATCCCACAGGTGGTGTGGCGGTGGAGATGGCCCGGCGTTTAATCCCTGTGACTGGTCAATGGGGGAGTGACTGTCAGCTCAATCGCCCTGGCGGCCTGGTGGGGAGCTTGCAAATGTGGCCCCATTCACCGCCTCACCGGGGCCCTTCAGGGAGTCCCCCACGGCCCTCCTGTGCATGGACGTAGGCTTTCACTCAGGATTAAAACGCCCGCACGCGCGCACACACACACAAACACACACACACACACACACACACGCACACATTATCTCACCCCCACACAGAGGAGGCATACTCACTTGGCCGTTTTTCTCTTAGGATTTGAACGGGTGATTGCATGCGCCATTGGAGTGTTTTGTACTGTGTACGTGTCTGGATGATGTACTCAACACTGCTGGGAACCTCCTCGATACATGTGCGAATGTGTTTGTTTGGAGAGGGGTTACAGCATGATGTGTAGGAGACAGAGTGTGAGGGGGAAACGTGGGACAACATTGACCGCTTGGAATTATATAATGGCCCTGTAGCAGTTATTATGTAACCCATTGCCTTTATCATTTAAAGTGGAATTTCACCCTACTTTTTCTTACAATGCTAATAATAACAGTAGTGATAATAATAATAATACATTGGATTTAGTTTTTTAGCGCCTTTTCTCAGGACTCAAAGCGCCTTACAAATTGGTCGACAATTAGGTACACACAACGAACAGACAGACAGCTGTCACACACAACAATTAGTCTGGGTGATACCATGGCAGCCAATTTGCACCAGACTTGCTTACCCAACATATCACAGCAGACTTTTCCACACACAGATCAGACACACATACATACAGACAGACAGACTGACTGACTCCAGTTCTATTGGCAGTGCTTTAGTCAGGGCACTAACAGGAGTATTAACCCATGTTTTTTGTAAGTGGGAGGAAACTCCACACAGAAAGGCCCATGGGTCAGGTGGAATTTGAACCAAGGACCTTTTCGCTGTGAGGCAACAGCGCTAACCACTGAGTCACCGTGCTGCCCAGTACAACTTAAACTATGCTGCTGACTGCGTCCACCTTCTCTGCCTGTCCGATCTCCTCTTTTGTAAACTCCGGTTAATGCAAGTAGGACTGCACGTCACCATCTAATAGCGACGCTGAATCATCATCATCATAATCATCATCCTGTTCTTGAAGAGGGAAAGCAAGGGCAGCCTGAGCCATTATAATTAAATACAATTTAGTTAAATAGCTAGCCACTCAATAGCATACCCTTTTAATATTTTAGTATTTTTTTATAATTTATTTAACCAGGAAAGATCCCACGGAGATGAAAAATCTCAATTTCAAGGGAGCCCTGGCTAAGGTCTGTTGCTTCAATGGAAACGGGCACGAGAAAAGTAACTGTAAGAAATAAAGTAAGAAAAGCACGGAGGTTGGTGGACGTTAAGTGAACATTAGGAAGGACGGTCTCGTCGCTTGTTGTGGTCTACTCTGTAAACAAACAGTTGGGAGGGCATGTACAGTACTATGCAAACGTTTTAGGCAGGTGTAAAGTCTTTAAAGTTAGGGAAGAAAAAAAATATATATATAAAAATATGAATGTTAATTGTTTATTTTTTATCAATTCATAAAATACAAAGTGAGGGCAAAAGCAAATCTGTATCAAATCCACATTTGGTGTGACCACCCTTCGCCTTCAAAACAGCATCCCGTGCCTAAAACCTATGCACAGTACTGTGTATCTTCTAACGTAGTGAACAATAAGAAAATTGCTGAACCATGCCAAATGGTTGCTTAAGAAGAGGACAAAACGTATCTGTTCCGCTGCAGGTTTGTTCAGTGATAGCGATCGTACATATTGTTCACGGAATGCAAAACTGGGAAGTTGCAAGCGTCTTTAGGATATCAAATCCATACAATACAGTCTGATGTGCTTTTATCAGACTTCCAAATACAGAACACCATTATGAAACTTCTCTCACTTGTCCACTTGTTGTTAACAAGAGGAGAATAATGAATATGTCGTTGTTTTTGGGTGTGATGCTCCGTTAAAACAGACGTACCGTAATGGTTTCCAGCACTCTGGTGGCTCGTTTCCTGTCGAGAGATAAGGAGCTGGGAGATGAAGTGACATGGGGAAGAACAGACAGACCCATCCCATTGGGTGAAGCCACCATCTCTGGACTTGTTTACTGCCCTTAACAAAGACCGTGTTGTCTTTATGAGCAGGTAGACTGTGAGCATCTGCTGAGACCTACTAGGAAACTTGCAGGACTCGAACCTCGTTCTTTATCAATGGAGAACCCTTCAGCGATGCTGCCAGGTTCCCGGTCCAGACGTCCCTGTTCTGAACTACTGAGATTCTGTTGTTAACTTAACTTTTTTTTATACGTTTATTTTGGGTTTGTGACAAGCTGGTCTAAAATGTGTAACTGAGTCAAGACAAAAACAGATAGTGCTGTCAGATGTGGTACAGGTGTCACTGCTCCGTACAATGGAGGCGCTTTAGCATCTGTGGTTTGCGAATTCAAATGCCAGGGTAACTATTATCAAGGTCTTTGAGTGGGCGTGGGAAGCCTCGACAGGATGGCTCACCTAAAGAATTGCCTGTATAGTTGTTGCATGGCGTTGGTGGCAGACATGAATGATATCATAAGCACAGAGACCTTTCTACAAAGTGTATTCCAATGTTCTCGCTTACGATTTCAGTACCCAACATTGCACGGAGCATCCTTAACCAGATGTGCAGTGAGAGCTGTGAATAGGACGCTAGCAAAGGACTGTGGTGGATTGCGTTGAGAACTAGGCTAATGCAATAAAGAAACAGATTGAGTGTGATTGTGATTGCGCAAATAGCTCCAGCCCACGCTCACTTGTGTAATGCTATGGTTAAATGATGATTCCCCGGGTGTAATTGTGGTCATTTGGATTGCTCTGTTGGTGGTTGCGGTTGCCATAGAAGTGTGGGCTCAATATAACATCTTCTCTTTGCCCCAAGTGCTGGGACCTCCTGGGGGGGGGGGGGGGGGGGAGAGTCTTCCTTATTTGGTGATTATTATTCCCACTGTTGGCTGGGAGTGTGCCTCTGGACCACGGCCATTCCCATTCCCATTCCCAGTCATAGTTTATCTCACTCTCAGCATAAGGCCCAAGCCCTGCTAATTAGCTCTTTAAACTCCTCAAACCGCAACAGTAACCACTAATGTACAAACAGCGTATATTTCATAAACACCGTTAACAGTATGTTTAAACAGGTACATCTGGACTGTGTGTGGCGCGGTATTGTAGGGTGTATACGTGTGCGTCATACCCTTAACTTAATATGGATGATTAGGCTGATATTGTTGTGAACTTGGACCCTGGTCAAATATCACGCCATTCACTCTCGATGCTGTTGCTCATTCTCTGTGACACCCCAGACAAAGCATGGTTTGACTTACAGGATGAGGAGAGGACCCTAACACCATTCCCCAAGGAGAGTAAATAATGACTGGGAAAGCCAGAAGGAAAAAGCCAGAGAGTGAAAGGAATAGAGAGGTGATTTTTTTCTTTCTGCTGTATTCCCATGGGAATGATGCAGGGATTTTCAGTTGGAGTTGCCACATTTCATTTCCTCTTGTATGTGTGTGTGTGTGCGTGTACATTATAAGTGCGTCTTAAGTGTCTGTGCATACCAGCAAAAACAACAAACGCATTTATTTTTTATTTTTTTTCTCTGTTTGAATTGTGTGTCTGCGTGTCTGCTCACACTTAACTATGTGAGGGCCTCGCTCCCTCGCGGTGATTTATAGTGTTAGGTTCACACTTAACACGCATGCACACTTAACACGCATGGGGTTCTGGCCCTATCTGTTTTAGATCAGATTCATGCTTGTCTCTGGCCTCTGTCCAGCATTCACTCCCCAGCCTGTTCCACTGGACCCATGCTAGTCTGGGTGGGTGGACCCACCCATAGAAACCGCCTGCTTGCTTCCAACCACCAGAGATGGCTCGAGGCCACGCACGCACACTTAACACGCATGCACACTTAACACGCATGCACACTTAACACGCATGCACACTTAACACGCATGCACACTTAACACGCATGCACACTTAACACGCATGCACACTTAACACGCATGCACACATGCAAACACGCTCCCGCTGACACAGCAGCGTGGACGCAGCGCACGCGCTCTCTGGGATACACGGGCCCGCGACGCCTCTTATCCTGTAGGGGTCTGATGATGTCACGTTGGCTCACACCTGGACTTTTTTTATGACGCATGTTTTTTGTCAAACGCGTGTTGGTCTTACAAAATTGAAAGTGAAGTGGTTGTTGGCCATTGAAAGAAAAAAAAAAAGAAAAGGATGGAATCCAGAGCAGTTGTGTCACTGCTGGCTTATGGTGGACAAATCTCTGAGAATACTCAAAAGAACCTTCTGACTGTTTTGAATTAGCCATTTCCCAGTTCTGTGTGACGGTAATGCACGTTGCAAGTTGTAATCTTACGCATTTAAATTAACAGTATACGTCAATATAAAAAAAGTAGACTTTGGCTGTGTCCACATGTCTTTTTTTATAAAGAATAAGTATTGTTGACGTTTTTCGGTACCAAGAAGAATGTCGTATTTAGGAATGGCCGTTTGTGAAACACGTGTTTGTGTGTGTGTGGTAGTGGTAGTAAGTCAAACTCACATTAGCTCAAACAGGAAGTGGGCTGTCATTCATGCGGTTACTCCAGCTCTCTCTCTCTCCCAGCTGTTGGTTCACACACACACACACACACACACACACACACACAGCTGCTCTTCCTGTCTCTGGTGACCTTGGCAGGGCTCGGCTGTTCCGCATGGTTTTCACATCCACTCATCCCCACCTCCTCCTCTAGTGGAGCTGGGCCCTCCACACTCTCCCATGGCCTCTTCTCCTCCAGCCTTCATCACAAAACACACGGCCCTGAGTGCGTGGCGACGCTCTGCCAATTCATGTTCCACCTGTCCAGACCTTCCAGGTCTGCGAGGGAAGGGCGGCCAGACTAGGGAGGGCCCGGCAGGATTGCTGTAGATAGGAAGAGGGCCCTGGAACGGGCAGCCGGCTGGCCAGTTGGCCGGCTACAGCGTCCCGTTGACAGCCAGCCAAACAAAAGGGTGCTCTCCTTCAGACATCACCTGAAGGTCTGACAAACACCCTGGCTACGCTCTGCGATTGTGTCCAGCCGCTGACGCAGTCACACACACACACACACACACACGCCAAGATTGGCTGAACACTTGTCTGAGGCACGGAGTGAAATATGAAGTGCATGTCCTTGTGATCAGGATGACTGAATGACGCTGCTTAACTGTTGTTTTGATAATAATGGCCGGTGTGTGGAAGTGAGGCATTTCAGTTTCCTGGCAGTTGCTGGGATTTAATGGGAACGGCCAGAGCAGAGGAGACCGTTACCCACACTGGTTGAAGTCATGCCAGAGGGAGAGCCAGCACATGTGCAAACACACACACACACACACACACACACACACACCTCAGCTCAGTCGTGCTCTGAAAGGACAGCGGAATGTATGCGCAAATCACTTTTGACAGCTAATGATGTGAGTGGTAACGACCCTTCTTCCCTTCTCCCTCCTCTCTCTTTCTCTCTCCCCCTCCTCCTCCCTCCCCCCCCCCCCCCCGGCCATGCTCAGCTCAGAAGGGCCTGCTCCACCTCAGCCCCGACGTCTACCAGGAGATGGAGGCCAGCAGGAAGCAGGGCGGAGGCCAGGGCCCCGGGGCCCCCATCGGCTACCTGACCCCCAACGACCTGGGGCCTTGCTCGGCCCCGCTGACCCCCGCGGGGCACCCGTCCTACTACGGCCAGCCCCCCGCCTCCGGCCCCGCCCCCTCCTCTTCCTCCTCCTCCTCCTCCTCCTCGTCCAGCAGTCCCACGGCGGCCATCGCCCGGGAGCTGCTGCTCAGCGGCTCGTCGCCCACGGCTGAGGCCCTGGGGCTGAAGGGCAAGAGCCCGGCGCTGCCCTGCGTGTCGGTGCAGCCCTCGCAGCAGCTCCAGTACCTGGCCCTCATCCAGGGCTTCCAGGTAAGGGCCCCGACCAGCAAAACAAACGCACACAGAAACACAACGGCTCTGAAACAAACGGCACGAGCCTGGCCTTTGAGGAAGAGGCGGGGGAGAAAGCTGCACGCTCATTGTTAGATAGCAGACGAAGCCGGAGAACACCCAGTTGCGTGCGGACTCACTGAGTGACTTGTATTGCAGTCGGGTAATTCTGCATAACAGTTTTTGTGTTCCCTGCTGGGGGGTCTGTTGGCAAGCAGCAAGCACTCTCCATCAAACGATCGGGAGTGCAGACAGGCGTACAGGTGCTCCTGCGATTACTAGGCACACACACACACACGCACACACACACCAGATGAGAGTGATTGGTGGTTTTAATCCAATGCTTCCAATCTACTCTGCATACCACGTCCCTAATAGCAGGGCCTATTAATTTAAGCTGCAGATGCTTTTTATCAGCTCCAGCAAAAAACAAACATTTTATCTTAACCTGCTGAGGGGCAGCTTTGAAAGGCCTTTGTTATTGCTCCGAGCCTTCCTGAGTGTATGTAACCCGAGAGAGCACTGTAGCACAGCCAAGCCCATGCACACACACTCACGCACGCACACACACACACACACACACACACACACACACACACACACACACACACACACACACACACACACACGCATCACGTTCTGTTTAGTTATTCCTAGCCCCTTGCCTTCGAATCAGACCCTGTTTAATCCATTCACTGAGTTGATATTGTAACACATCATAACCCAAGATACTCTTATGTGTGTGCGTATGTGTTTCGGTGTGTGTGTGTGTGTGGAGGGGGGGGGGCAGGTTCTGGATGTAATTGAGACATGCAGACAGTATGTGTTCCATTGAGTTTCCTATCATTGAGGTTTTTGTAATGAGAACCTTCCCATGCCTTTAAAACAGTCTTCTGTACCGCACGGATAACACAGCAGAGCTAACTCCTCGTTCACTTGATTAAGATTAATGTGCCTGTGGGGCTAGTTCTCAGTAGGCAGCGTTACACACGGCACAGTGTGTGTGTGTGTGTGTGTGTGTGTGTGTGTGTGTGTGTGTGTGTGTGTGTGTGTGTGTGTGTGTGTGTGTGTGTGTGTGTGTGTGTGTGTGTGTGTGTGTGTGTGTGTGTGTGTGTGTTGAGCGTTCATTTGGCTAAGTGTTGGTGGTGTGGTGGGTATCTGCTGGAAGTAGGGCAGAAACAAAAGAGCGGGATGTAATTCAGAACACATGACAGCGGCCGACTGCAAGCCCAGCGGGGAGGAAGCTCTCGACTCGCCTTTCCTCACCTTCTGTCTGTGTGTCTGTCTGTCTGTCTGTCTGTCTGTCTGTCTGTCTGTCTGTCTGTCTGCCTCTCTGTCTGTCTGCCTATCTGCCTCTCTGTCTGCCTCTCTGTCTGCCTCTCTGTCTGCCTCTCTGTCTGCCTCTCTGTCTGTCTGTCTGTCTGTCTGTCTGTCTGTCTGTCTGTCTGTCTGTCTGTCTGCCTGCCTCTCTGTCTGTCTGTCTGTCTGTGTCTCTGCCTGTCTGTCTGTCTGTGTCTCTGCCTGTCTGTCTGTCTGTCTGTCTGTGTCTGTCTGTCTGTGTCTCTGCCTGTCTGTCTGTGTCTCTGCCTGCCTGCCTGTCTGTCTGTTTGTCTGTCTGTCTGTCTCTCTCTGTGTGTCTGTCTGTCTCTCTGTCTCTCTGTGTGTCTGTCTGTCTGTCTGTCTGCCTGCCTCTCTGTCAGTCTCTCTGTCTGTCCGTCCGTCCGCCCGTGTCTCAGTCTCTCTGTGTCTCTGTGTCTCTGTCTCTCTGTGTCTCTGTGTCTCTGTGTGTCTGTGTCTCTGTGTCTCTCTGTGTCTCTGTGTCTCTGTGTCTCTGTGTCTCTATGTCTCTGTCTGTGTCTCTGTGTCTCTGTCTCTCTGTGTCTCAGTCTCTCTGTGTCTCTGTCTCTCTCTCTCTCTGTGTCTCTGTGTCTCTCTGTGTCTCTGTGTCTCTGTGTCTCTGTGTCTCAGTCTCTCTGTGTCTCTGTCTCTCTGTGTCTCTGTGTCTCTGTGTCTCTGTGTGTCTCTCTGTGTCTCAGTCTCTCTGTCTCTCTGTGTCTCTGTGTGTCTCTCTGTGTCTCTGTGTCTCTGTGTCTCTGTCTCTCTGTGTGTCTCTGTGTCTCAGTCTCTCTGTGTCTCTGTCTCTCTGTGTCTCTCTGTGTGTCTGTATCTCTGTGTCTCTGTCTCTCTGTGTCTCTGTGTCTCTGTGTCTCTGTGTCTCTGTGTCTCTGTGTCTCTGTCTCTCTGTCTCTGTGTCTCTGTGTGTGTCTGTGTCTCTCTGTCTCTGTGTCTCTGTCTCTCTGTGTCTCTCTCTCTCTCTCTGTCTCTGTGTGTGTGTCTCTCTGTGTGTCTCTGTGTGTCTCTGTCTCTTTGTGTCTCTCTGTGTCTCTGTGTCTGTCTCTGTGTGTGTGTCTGTGTGTCTCTCTATGTGTGTGTGTGTGTGTGTCTGTCTCTCTGTGTCTCTGTGTCTGTGTCTCTGTGTCTGTGTCTCTGTGTCTCTGTGTCTCTGTGTGTCTCTGTCTCTGTGTCTCTCTGTCTCTGTGTCTCTGTGTCTGTGTCTCTGTGTCTCAGTCTCTCTGTGTCTCTGTGTCTCTCTGTCTCTGTGCCTCTGTGTCTCAGTCTCTCTGTGTCTCTGTGTGTCTGCCTCTCTGTCTGTCACAAACTGCTCTCTGTGTATTGCCTCTCCGTCACACTTTCTGAAGATGCTCTCTTTTGAGCCACTGATTCGATGGCACTAGTGTTTTTTTTTTAAATGTTAAAGCCCGGAGTGCTAATATGGAGTCGAGAAACGTTGATTGTTTTGACCTGCGGTCAGCAGCAGCTCACTCCCTATGACAGCCACTTTGACATGATTTCATTAACAAGCTGGTCCCCAGCGCCACTTTAAAGGTGGAAGATTGGTTTCTAGGGGATTTCATTATAGAAGGTCGATCGCTGACAGGAAACTTTTGTTGGTGAAACCTCTCATCAATTATGGAAATAAACCCTTATACTCTCCAGGGTGTCTGATAGTCATTGGACACAGCCATCTGGGATCCTGCACAAAGACTGCTAGCTCTCTCTGTACCGTAAGCTAGGATGTTTCGTTACCTATTAGCCTGAGTAATGCTTGCTTATTTGAAATCTGTTAGGAAATTGTTAACCTGACTGTGTGTAATCT
>JAPMUY010002051.1:0-19740 GCA_026901105.3 Galaxias olidus | reverse complement strand
ATCTTGTTTACTATTAAAATATATAATTAATAAATGTATATTACTGTTGTTAATTATTATTAAAGTTGTTATTATTAATAATAACATTGTGCTAGCACTTATCACTTATAATAATAGAAACGTAATAACAATAAGGAGTAAGGATACGACTTTGATAAATTTACAGTATGCATTCAACATTCAATAGTCAACATCCAAGTATCATCTTAATGTCAAAATGATCAAACAAATCCAAGGAGTCTAGTTAACGCCTGAATGGCAAAATAAAATGTGTCCGGTTTGGAAAACCAAAGCTGTGCCCTACCACACTGCTGATAGTGAAGTCCTTGAATCCTAATTTTATCTTAACGTCCAACTTGGGTAAAGAAGTCAATGTTAGGCAGGACAAATGTGTTTTCAGTTTTTTTTTTTAAATCAAGTGATTAAACGGTGAATGCTCCAAATTTGTGTTACTTACTTGTTGTGTTTATTAATAAAAACAAATTCATGCATTTTCAGTTTATCTAAAAGTGACAGTTTGGTGTCGAAAAAAGGCTTTTTAATTTTACCCAGTCTATACTTCGGTGTAGCCAAGCGGTGTCTTCAAAAAGCTCAAACCTCATAAGGCCAACTTTGACATTAGTTTACTTCTTTATCGTGGGACAAATAATGGATATGTTGCTACAAATACTTTGAAAAACTCACTGACTTTACAGTTGTATGGTCATTTACCAAAATTAAGGCTACAATATTAAAAACATGTACTCTGAAAACCGCGAACGTGTCATCATCTTAGCTTTTTCAGGACGCGGTCCCTAAACAACAAACATTATGGCTCCAAACGACAGATAGCCTATTGCTTGCCATTGCATTTGTACACCATAATCAGTGCCAGATAATCACCGTGTCGAAAATACATTTCAGTCAGAACTACTCCCTGTAAAATATAGATCCATTGCAAGATCATTGCTCCATATTATTTGTACATAATCTGCCTATTTAGCCAATAAAGCTGCAATTAACAGGCATATTCTTCTCGTTGAAATACGTTTTCCTTGCCTCCACCAGTTCTCGCCCATTCGTGTCTTGCAAGTCCCCATTCTCTACCCAACAAACTCCTATATTATAGGCCTATATTTCATTCATAATGACGATGATGATCTGTGTATTTTTTAGCTGTCTATGAGTAGCCGATCTGTTCATTTCTGCATTCTGCTCTGCGAACCTAAACAAGACAATAAACCATCTGACTAATAAATAGGTTTTCTTGAGGCACTGATTTTTCATGGACGCATACGTGGTCACAAATACTGGACATGCCACGCAACGCAATTTTTAAAGGAAACCAACGCTTCGGTGGACATACAGGAAAACAAAAGATGAAAGGAAAGGTCCAGATTCTCTCACGGCAATTGATATGATACCTCAAACTGTAATCATGCATAGTTCTTCATTAGCAGAAGTATTTTAAATATGAAAAGTTTTTCAAATCCGCTAGGATCCTTAATATATCTGTTTTTGCCTTGATAGACCCATTTAAAATTACCCCGCTAAAGAATGCAACTAGGTTGCCTTTTATCTTGGTACAGACAACGTTACCGATGAGCATCACTTACATTCACAATCGATCAGCATTGCTAAAGTTAAAATTCAATGTGTTATAGGTCTATGTAATAGTAGCCAAACTGACTGACGTAACTATACATAAAACAGTTAATATGTCTCGCTTTATGGATTTCAATCAACGCGACTGAAATCTAAACAGAAACTTGCTAGCAAGCTATAGAGAATGACGTCTTTTACCGCTGTCCTGACGAAGAGAAGCGGAAGGCAAGGCACGGAAAACCGAGAGAGAATATCTTTTTTTTTACCTGCGAAAAACGTATACTTTTTTTTGCTGAGTCTTTTCAAGAGACCTCGGTCTAGTCTAGTCAAAGTTGAAAGGCCACGATGGAACTTTTTGATTAAAGTTAGTAGCGATTCAAGTAGTGTACATGACTCTATTTTAAATATATATTTGTTTATTAATTGATAGTCCCCGTAAGGTCATGTCCGGACAGGGGTTTACTTGAAAATGAATCAAAGTTTTACCGTCAAAAATAATGGGAACACCGAGGTAAATTCATTTGCAAACAAGGAGTGCCGAACTTTTTCGTGCCCGGGCGTTCGAGAAAGAAAATAGAGCATTACACCCAAACCCAGTGTTGACCACCACAAAGTCGTTTTGAAATGACACGTTAGTGACTGTCGAAATATGAATAGCTGGAATTATCAGTGATTGAATAATATATTCTTAAACCAGTCCATCAATCTTGGATTTTAAATAAACATATTTTTTTTACTAAACTACTCAAAGTTGAGGATTTTTTTATATAACAACAAAACCTACGTTCTACGAAGCAAACTACGAATTAGCAAGAGATCTATAGATATAAACACTTCTATTATGTGAAACTAAGTATTACTTTGGAAGGGCATAAAAGACTCAGATCAACCAAAACGTTATATTTGTGTTCTAAACGGTTTCAAAACGGTACACAGCGCGGTTGTCTTCACGCTGCGTTGCAACGCATCCAAATTATACTTTTCCTTTCTAACAAAACAATAAACGGAGAAAACGGTTAACTTAATTTGGCTATACTTCAATTAAAAGATACAATAGTTCAACTTACGCTATTCTTGCATACATTCAACACATTACAGTCTCCACTCACAATTGTTACACTCTTCCAAACACTTCCTTTTAACTGTCCCTTCTCTCCCGCGCATTATTTTCGCACATGCTCCCAAGAGATGAACGCGTTGACAAACGTAAACATACTAAGCTTGTGATTGGTTGACCTTTTACTCATTGGTTTATAGAAGGAAAATAGTATAACAAAAAAGAAAAACACTCATGCACTTTTATCAATGCAACATTTATAATATTTAAACAAATATTACTTTACCAATATTTTACACCTGTGTTACATTATGTTTTTGTTTTTATTCTTTACACTTTTTTGTAGTGGAAATATCAAAATGAAAGAAAAAAAAGAAAATGTTGATTTTCTTAATTTTTTATTTAGTTATGGATAGTCAGTCATCACTGGTTTTTTAAACAGGGCACTTCTGGAAAAGAGACACTGTAACTGTTGGTTACCACAAATAATTATATATAATAGATATAAAATTGTAAATTCTGATCTATATCTTTGAGTAGACAGTTTATTGAGTTGCTATGGCAATCTCTTTCCCCACAAATGACCAGATTAGGTCATTATGATGTCATAAAGTTGACAGATATGTATATCAAGGTTCTAATTTGTTGTAAAGTGTCATTAAGCTTCACTGTCTGTTTCCACACAGGAGAAAGTAGTGCGTTTTACATTGTCAATGAGAAAGTACATTCAAGAAGGTAATATTTTTCTGAGTTTATTATTTCATATTAATTAATTATTATACTATGGAGAAAAAAATGCTCAGAGACTGTCCAGCAATTCGCAGAATCAAGAATGACAGACTACCACGTCCGGACTCTGTGAGTAGCCTAAAAATTTTAAATATCATGTTGCATAATTAAATATTAATGCATTGCAAAGTAAATTACATTTCTTTCGTTTCCAGGGGGTTACTCAAGCTAAGCGAAGACCACTTAGGCCTTTTGTTCAACGTCCACTGGTAAGTGGTGTATGTAACAGAAATAGTTTTTTGTCTATCATGCATACTATAGTTAGCTAACACAGTTTTAATCTCCCCCTGCAGTTTGTCATTGAGGAATATGCTGAGGTGAAGCAAGGAAATTGCTTTGGTGATGGGGTCTTCAACAAGGCTCGACCTAAATCACCGCCACCTTGCCAGGTGGGACTCGATAGGCCCTTCTCTAAAGAGAAGCAACAGTCGCTCCTCCATTGTAACACAGCCAGCAACAGAGAAGTTTAACTGCTGGTTTGTTTTCTCCCCAGTCTCCTCAGCAGAAAGAGGAGGACGGCCTGGCGACTCCGGAGTTTTCAAGAGCGGAATTCCTGGACTCTGGCAGCGAGTCTGAACTGGAGGTAACGGTATCTTAAAAACCTTCAGTCATACAAGGTTAAAGCCCTTCAGAGGCAGTACATAAAGGGTTAAATACCTTCAGAGACGGTACCTTAAGGGTTAAATACCTTCAAAGACAGTACATAAAGGGTTACATTCTTTCAGAGACAGTACACAAAGGGTTAAAAACCTTCAGACACAGTACACAAAGGGTTAACGACCTTCAGAGACAGTACATAAAGGGTTAAAGACCTTCAGAGAAGGTACATAAAGGGTTAAAGACCTTCAGAGAAGGTACACAAAGTGTTAAAGGCCTTCAGAGACTGTACATAAAGATAAACTTTCTGACTTCTTTCTCTTGCGTAGAATTTGGACGAGGAAGAAGAGGATGGTCTTTCAGATGAAGATATCATCGTTCTGCCCGAAGATCCAAAGGTAAGTGGCTTTTAACGTGACGAGGCCTTCACATTAAGCAGCATTATCTAACACACGTCTAACGGGTTTGTTTATCTCTCTGTCCCCGTCCGGCAGCCTAACCCGATGGACGGCCACTCTGAGCCCAAGCCACCCCAGCAGCGCCTGTGTGTGGTGAAGAAGGCCTCGGGTGAGCTGGAGCTGGTGCCCACGGAGGAGCTGCCTCTCAAGGAGCTCCAGGACAAACAGGACAAGTGGGCTGCAGCCAAGGAGGTGCTCCTGGAGTCCATCAGACAGGGCCTCCACTCCACGGAGCCACACATGGAGCTGGGCCTACAAATGGCTGCTGAGTCACGGCCTGGCTGGACACCTGGACCAGGGTGACTGGAGCTTCCACGTGGATGACAGCCTGGCGCTGAACCCAGACCCCACCGCCGCCACGCCCAGCCTGGAGGAGAGGCCGGGGAAGGACCAGAACACCGGCTGTTTGGGAGGTCTGAGGAAGAAGCTGTTTCGAAAAAAGAGTCGAAAAGCCAAGTTGGCTGCAGGGGAGAAGGTGAAGGAGAAGGAAAGGCAGCGACTGCAGGCTGACTTACAGCAAGCTAATCGAAAGGAGGCGCTGGCATGGGCTGAGCAGCTCAAAATGATGTGCAGGGAGCGCCAGGAGGAGATCCTGGAAAGGCTAGTGGAGTCCTGGGACAGGAGGGTGGGAGCTAAGCTCGCCACAGACAGGGCACTGATTGCTGAGAAAAGCAACAACGACCCCCACTGCTTTGTGAGTCAATTGTTTTTGAGAACTTTCGTTAAATGTAATCCCATTAAAACACGCACGGAGAACATATTAATTAAGAGGGGGAGAGAGAAGAGAGAGAGAGAGAGAGAGATAAAGATATATAATGAGCAACTCAACCATGGGTGATAGCTTTTGTTATTGTGAGGTCTTCTATTGCTGTACTGTTGTGTGTTTTTCCAGAGCCCTGTATGCTGGATTGATGAGGAGCTTGAGGATGAAACCAGTCTCCCTGGGACTGATGAGGATGCCTCAGTGGTTCCCGTGACTACAGCGGACCAGCCCACCTTGGTGCTTCCTGTGACCTCAGAAGACCTGTCGACCGACACTGATGTTGTCACTGCAGAGGTGGACCCCCTCTCTTTCCTGATGGCCGGCCTTGCAGCTTTGCCCGTGCTCAATAGGGGGCGGCGGATCCTGCTGCCTCCCGTCACCAACCTGAGCCAAGCGGCCCAGAAACTTCTGGAACAAACCAAGGTGAGCAAACAAAACCAAATCAAAACCTATTTCTGGATGATATAACGTATGAATGTAATAGACATAAATATATTTGTAACGTAAAAACATTTTTACTGAACACGTTCAGAAGGAGGAATCAAAAAGAGTTGAGATGAACAGACTGAAAACCCAGTGGGCCAATGCAAAACAGCAAATGATGGCAGAGAACCAGGTGACCGAGACATTGGTTGAAATCTTCCAGGAAGAGCAGAGTATCAAAGACGATCAGAAAACTGTCCCAAAAAGCCTGATGAGGAGGTGAGGAAGAGGAGAGGATTAGTGGTTTTCTTTTGGGAAACTGAACTGGTGTTGCTGATTGTGGTGGTAACTTGACAACGTTGATGTCTGTTCTCAGGTCGCTGCAGTGGCTGAGGGCTAAACTGGGCCTTAAGGCAGAGTGAAGGACCAGAGACTCTACGCTCTCTGTCTGTCTTTCTTTAGTTCTGTCTATCTTTCTTTATTTCTGTCTGTCGGTCTTTCTTTGACTGTTTTTCTATCTTTCTTAATGTCTATCTTTCTATCTTTCTTTTGTTCTGTCTGTGTCTTTTTTTCTCTGTCTGTCTTTCTTTAGTTCTATCTTAATTTATCTCAAATCTTTCCACTACAAACACAGCATAATGCCTTACATGCATTAAAACACTCACTCACTCACTCACTCACACACTCACTCACACACACACACACACACACACACACACACACACACACACACACACACACACACACACACACACTTGCATCCACTACCACAACCCCTTCCCCCAATCCTTTGACAAACACACAAACCACCCTACCATATTCTGAGCATACATATTCACTTTCCTTCCCCTTACCTTTCCTATTACCCCCAACCTATCCTTCAATTTCTCCAATAAAACATAACAAACATATATTATTGTGTTTATTTTTGTAAATGATAACAGTAACACTGTAAGTTCACTTAAATATTAAGAGTGATAGTTCATCGTTAGTATGTGCTGTAACAATGAAAGTGTATTTGTGGAGTGCATCCGTTCAATGTTGGCCTATCATCCAATTGAATTCAATTGCACGGTCATTTTCTCACATTTGTTATGTGTACCTTCCCAATACTTTAGGTGGCACAATCCCAAACGCATCTATGTTTGACATAGCGGAACTACACACAATACAACGTAGCTTTAGACCGTCTTGCTGATTTCAGCTAACACCATGTCCCATTTAGGAAACCCTCCTTGCCTTACCTGAAACCTATGTTCTAGAACAGTGCAAAACATTCACATCATAATTAACTTTGCATTCCAAAGCACATTATGCCCATTGTAGCTTCTTGATTACTATTAAAATATATAATTAATACATGTATATTAACGATGTTAATTATGATTAATATTGTTATTATTAATTATTAATAATAACATTATGTAGCACTTATCACTTATAATGATAGAAATGTAATAACAACAAGGAGTAAGGATACGACTTTGATAAAAATAAGACCAGTTTGGGTTCGACTGCTGGAGCATAGGAGTAGTTCTTAATGACACACGCACACAGTTGGGGGAGGTTTAAACACTAAATGCCGGCTTGTATTACAATACAACACAAGTAAACAACATACATTCAAATCTGCAATTATTAACAGGACAGTACATTTTTAATGAGCATGCTTATGTATATATGTATCAATTATCTCGGGTGTACCCTTTGTAAATTCCAGAATACTCTCTAAATTTACAGTATGCATTCAACATTCAATAGTCAACATCCAAGTACAATCTCAATGTCAAAATGATCAAACAAATCCAAGGAGTCTAGTTAACGCCTGAATGGCTGTTACGACCCTTCAGCTATATGGCTGATCTAGGGCGCTGAAAGATCGAACACTTAACCAGAGGTATACACGGTGGTGGAGAGAGTGAAACACAGGTAAGCCAAACCCAGATAGAAGGAATATAAGTATTTATTTACAGGGATAAACAAAAGCAAAAAGGGATACCACGCACTGTAAACCCAAATGTTCAAAGTAATTAAATAGATTAAGTACTGTTAACTTAATAATAATAAAACAATTGTACTAACATAAATATTTTAAGTTCCTATGACATTTTATTTCTTTTGAGTTAACTAAACAGATATTTATTGATTAATATAAACTTTTTTCCCAATTAAGTAAGCACCACTTAAAAGTATAATTTCACTGTACTTATTTCTTTTGATTTAACATTAGTGTGCGCGTCTGACGTGAGTAAAGTCAATACTGTTAACCCCTGGCTGTGGCGGTTTATATAATCCTTTATTAGTCATGTTGGGGGACATGGGTTATCACAGCAGCAAAGTGGCAGTGCAAAGAGAGCAACAACTGAATTTAATGTAATGTAACGACATTTATTAACAACTCTCCGTTATCAAGTTCGCAGTATGAAGTTAGGCCTACTTCAAAATGAATGAGTCGACTGACTTCTGACGTTTTATTTACCTTTTCATATTTCATTATCTTATTAAATTTATTGTATTGCTTTTCACAAATTTGAATCTAAGTGTGTACAAAGATATTATTTTCATGCCCGCAAGCTGATTGTCTGTGTTTACAACTGAACAAAACAAAAGTCAGTTTTTATAAAAAAAAAATATTTTTAAAAATCAGTTTTCAGGTGACGACCACAAAACGTAATTATTGATGCGCAGGCGCGACCAAGTGAACGAACCGCCATGTCCTGCCTGCCGCGCTTCTGGTCGTCTAAAGAGTAGCACAGGCAGCACACGGAATCGACATCAAGCTTTGCAGAGCTGCAGTCCAAGGTAAGCAGGCAAGGAAGATGCTAGGAGAGCTTTAAAGTTGTAATGCAATTGACAAAATTACACATTCAGATTGGATGTTTGAGGAAGGGTCCGTAATGCATGTAGTTAAATCTGGCCATTCCTTTCTTCCTGAATAATGTCGTTAGCTAGCCATGACACGAGCCTGATTTAGCTAGCTAAAGTCTGCTAGCCACGAGCCTGATTCAGCTAGCTAACGTTAGCTAACATTAGCCAGCAGATTCACATAAATGCTTGAAAGTTGCTGTATAATGTTAAAGTTTTTTATTTATAGTTAGATATGTGGTTGTGGAAACTGTTGATGCTAAGGCTGTTACGTTTTTCGTTCAAATGTTTGTTGAAACACCTTCACGCCTTTGCAGAGTATTTTAAAGTAGTGTGCGTTCACAACAACATGGCCATGACTTGTACTGAGCGGGCTTTACAGTGCAATAATTTCACTCGCATTTGCGCCTAAAATTAAGTAGGCCTATGCTAACAGGTATAAATATAAAATTAAAACAGTGTATTTGGCACAATGTGTAAAATTTTTGCACAAGGATTTTATGAAGGAACAAACCTACAAAATTAATGTTGGTTATGTATTTCTTAAACTGCTGTACTGTCCAACTAAATAATAAAATACTTAAGTGGTAGGTTATAGGCCTATAGTTACTATTTTATGAAATTATAATATATTTTTACTACACACATTTATACTTGTTGTGGATACGGCATCTGCACCCTGGGTCCTTCATTGTTTTTCACACCGTAAGTGAGGAGAAGGAGCATGCACAAACCCACATGCTGTTTAAATATGTGCAAACAAACATGATTGCCTGAAAATATGAGAAGAGATGCTAAACACACGGATCAATATTTTATCGTCCTGGTCGTGTTGTTAAATAAAAAATGAGTGAGCCTAG
The DNA here is from genome assembly GCA_026901105.3 of Galaxias olidus. NCBI lineage: Eukaryota > Metazoa > Chordata > Actinopteri > Galaxiiformes > Galaxiidae > Galaxias > Galaxias olidus. The sequence continues at coordinate 10,344 of JAPMUY010002051.1, read as the reverse complement.
AATGATTACAACTACCAATACTAAGTGTCACCAAATTATTGTACATTATGGGATTTCTGCAATTCTTTTGGAGCCTTAAACCTTGACTTTTTTTCTGCCTTTCAGATTGCTGGCTTCATTGATTGGCTATGATTTGGCAGTGTAAGTTATGCTCAGCCTCTTTCACTTCCAGAACACTTTTATTTAAACACTATAGACTTAACCATAGCATATTTTCCAGTATTAGCCCCCTTCCATGCCTCTATAATGATTGCATATGTACATTTAAGACATTTAACGCCCTGAGAACTCATTTGTCACGATATCATATTGCACAACTTAGCAGTAGTGCAGAGCAGAGTCAGGAGCCTGTGTTATTTAAATGCCCTTTGTGCACATATCAGCAACCCATTTCTGAATCTGTTATCTTCTGTCATCTCAGAAAGCATTTAAAAAATCATGAAACAGTGGCATGCCCATATAAGGATTGCGAGTACAGCACAAATGTGTACTCTTCTTTCAATTCCCATAAAAGCAGAGCACACCAAGCAAGTCTTGTGTCAGACTTTCGAAGTAACGTTGTCAGTGAGGATCCCCATAATCTCCAAGCCAGTATTACTGAAGTCAGTAGTGATTTCCATGAAGGATGTCGAGACCAGAGCACAGAAATAGGGGATGGTGATCAGTGTGACACTAATAGTCTAAAACATCAGCTCAAAAAGAATGTATCTTTGTTATTCCTAAAGATGCAGGCTATCCTCCATGTATCATACACAGCTACACAAGAAATAGTGGACCACTTGAATCAGATCTTCTCCTTATCTCAGCCATTGATCAAGGAGGCGGTTAGGGATATCTTGCAGACAAATGGTCACAACATTGCAGAACCTACACTGGATGAAGTTGTTGGTGCTGTCATGGACTCAAATGTTATATTTACTGCTACCTCTAAAGGTGCAGAGTTGTCTTCATCAAAGCGCAGAAAAAACTTTATCGAGCGCAACTATCCATGTGTAATGCCAGTAGAGTATCAGTTGGAGCAACCTGGACATACCATCATGTATGTTCCAATCCTTCAAATGATTCAGGAGTTGTTTAAAAACACTGACATTCTCAGCAAGATTAATGACCCAAATTTGGAGACTGGTCAGTATGTGTCAAGCACTAATGGCTCTTATTTCCTTGAAAATGATTTGCTGTCAACAGGGGACCTTGTCATACCACTCCAGCTATATATTGATGACCTTGAAATTGCCAACCCGCTTGGCACATCACGTAAAATTCACAAACTTTGTGCTGTATACTGGGTCCTTGCGAATGTGTCACCAAAATACAGATCAGCATTACATGCCATACAGCTAGCAATACTAGCCAAAGTGACAGACGTCATTAAGTATGGATATGCAGCTGTACTTGCTCCATTGCTACGTGATGTGCATACTCTTGAACAGGATGGGGTCTTCATTGAAAGAGTTGGTCAGAATGTCAAAGGCACCATCTTTTGTGTTTCCGCCGACAATCTGGCTGCCCATGGATTAAGTGGCTTTGTACAGTCATTTAGAGCAGACTATGTTTGCAGATTCTGTATGGCCAAAAGAGAACAGTTTCAAGCAACTGAAGTCAGAGAAAATGTGTTTTCGCAGAGAACCAAAGCCAGTCATGACCTTCATGTAGAAAATGTTCAAGAAAGTGACACTGTAAGCAGCCACTTTGGTGTTAAAGGTAGCTGTGTCTTGCGTGAGTCTCTGAATTACTTCCATCCTATCACAGGCTTTCCTCCAGATATATTGCATGATCTTCTGGAAGGTATAGTTCCTGTGGAGCTTTCTCTTTGCATTAAGGAGATGATCCAGCTGAAGTACTTCACTTTAGAGTATTTGAACCAAAAGATTGCATCATTCCCATATCAGCACACTGATAAAGTGGATAGACCTCAGCCAATTCCCAAAACATTTGGAACGCGAGGAACAATAGGAGGCAATGGGCATGAAAATGCCACTCTCCTCCGACTGCTTCCATTAATGGTAGGCAGTGTAGTACCAGAGGGTGATGGTGCGTGGACAGTTTTGATGGAACTGAAAGAGGTAGTGCAGTTAGCATTATGCCCATCATTTACTGATGAAACCTTAGACTATTTTGAATCCAAAATCAGTGATCATAGGCAGGTATTGCTAGAGGTTTTTCCTGAGGTTAGGCTTCGTCCTAAACATCACTATGTGGAGCATTATCCCACCCTAGTTAAGTGTTTTGGACCCCTGCTGCATGTTTGGACCATGCGGTTTGAGGCCAAACACCGCTTTTTCAAGAGAGTGGTACATGACGTTCAAAACTTCAAAAATATTTTGAAGACCATGGCAATCAGACATCAACACATGATGGCATATCATCTTGCTGCACCATCATTTTTCAAGCCAAAAACACAAGCATCCAGGGTTGACTCTGTTCTGGTTTCAGCACTACCAGAAGTAGCTCAGATACACATTAGAAGCCAAACAACTAGTGACACAATCTACCAGACATCAAAAGTGACCATTGATGGCACAGACTATGTCTGTGGAATGTTTCTGTCTGTGGGAGTCAGTTGTGGACTGTCTACATTTTACAAAATAGAACAGATCTACCTTGTGAATCACGAGGTTTCTTTTTTTTGTTGTCATTATGACTCCTGGTATGTAGAACATCGTAGGTCCTATGAGCTGTTAGCCACACAGACAAGTCTGTCGATCCATCTGCAGTCTGGTCTGAACGATACAGTCCCACTCTTAGCATACAAGATAGATGGTTTGCTGCTGTTAACTCCCAGGCGGTTCATTCAAGTGAAACAGAACTGAGACCAGCCAGTGGTGAGTAGATATTTATTAATTAATTATTCCATGTTTATTTATTAATTTCCAATTGAGCATTTGAAAATATTTGTTAATAATAACCATCCTAAATGTCTATTTTTGTTAGCACAATGGCAGCTGCCTCGCCACAACCCATGATCCTTCGTGTTGTGGAGGTAGATCGGGTTAGAAAACTAAAACTTAGTTCACGACCAGCCTCTGTTGATGCACTCCTTAAGATTATCAAAGACCAGTTGGAACTAGACCTGGACTTCAATTTACAATATGAAGATCCAGATTTTGATGGAAAACTCACTTCCCTCGTTGACATTGAAGAATTGCCACACAAGGCTGTTGTACATATCTCACTTGAACAAGATTCCATCTCTCTTGCATCTACTGAAACACTTTCAAGTGTGTCATCTCCTGAACGTCTTAGCAGATGGCCTCCAGGTCGTTTTCCAGTTCCCACATTTTCTTTTGACGTTGAGCTAAAACTTAGAGAAGGAAATACTGAATTTGAGAAGAACAACAAACACCTTAAATTGACAAGAGACGTAAAGCACGACATTTTAGAAAGGCTTGCATGTACGATGTATGGCTTCAAGGCATACCCAAGTGATAGAGACATAGCAATGGCAGCTGAGGCTCTTGTGGCTAAACATCCTTGCTTGAAGGAAGCAGGATCTACAACTGGCTGGAATGGATGGAAAAATAGCATAAAGTTTAAGATGGGCAATTACAGGAACAAGATGAGGCGGGCTGGATGTCAGGAGGTTGCTGTAAATGGAGGAAAAAGAAGTAGAAGCAACACAGACAGTGACCCATCACACTGCAACATTAAAAGACCAAGGCGAGCAGAAGTCAATTTTCTACCCAACTTTCCCAGAGGAGAGGATACCTCAAGTCTTGAGTACTTGAGGAAGGAAATTGTTGAAGAAGTGAAGAAGACTGAGAAGAACCTAACCCTCATTAGAAAGATGATGCAGACAACATTTGCCCTGCGGCGACAGACCATAGTGAAGACCTGCCCACCAGTGAACGAGCTCATGGACCTCTGGCCTGCTCTCAAAATGGAGTCTGAGGTAAACTGGATTATCTCCCTTTTTCCAGTTTTCCATTGTTGATAACTTATGTCACATTCTGTGTAGTGTTTTTTTATTCAAATAGTGACTAATTGACATTGCTGTATTGTCCTTATGCTGTTTTTTTTAAATGTAGGTGTATGCAGAGTTCCAACGGATTTCAAATCAGAACCTGCCCAACACGTTCTACACCGAGCTTGACCGCCATATTCCTCGACTGATGACCTTATTCAGACAGAAAGCGTCCAAAACTGGGAAGACAGCAGATGCTTTGGCTGAAATGTTAAAAATCCACGATGAACAGGTGATTAGTATCCATTTCATAGGTTGAATCTTTGGAGCATTGGACATGTTCAATGATTCAAATGAGCTTTTGAGTTCTACCTTTTGCCTAATCCACTTAGCTTTTTTTTGTCGGATTGCATTTAATATGTAAGCAGGTTATTTCTGGATATACAGTATGTTCTGATTGGACTGTTTAAAATCATGTTTGTTCAGTGAACATGTGTCAACCATATGTACACCTGTTTTTATCGTTATAGGAATTTCATGACATCTACACCATGCGTACCACTATTCTTCATGCCCTTCCTGTGTATCTGCGTGAGGAAGTCTCTGGATTTTTCAGAACCTGCACAGTGAGTCTCCTTGAATAACGGACACCACTGTATATATACAATTAATCAAATAGAAACATATTTTGCCCATTACCGTTGTTGAGTCTATTGATCCATATAGTTTGTGTGACACACACACACACACACACACACACACACACACACACACACACACAACAAATTAACTGGATTGGTGTTGATTTGTTCAAAGCAATACAGAAATCTTTGCTTATGAACTCCTGCCACTGCTCAGCAAATTCCTGTGTGTATAACACAGATTATTTCTGTCCTTAATTCAGGAAGAAGCTGATGAGCCAGAGCTTGGAGTTGAATTGGCCCTCCTCACAGTCGTCAGCGACAATGAGTCCCTTCCAGTTCACTACCAGCCTGTGAAAACATCAGTTGTCATTGAAGGTGACATCATGCTCAGCCTCCCCAGACTTGCAGATGCGTTCCTGGTAATGTTTGGACTGATATATGCCCTACACCTAAGCTATCCGAAGGGACTCGCCAATACCTTTGAATTTATTCAAAAGGTGTTACTTTGTCTAGAAGACCGCAAACTCTCTCCCAAGTTACAGACACTCAAGAATGATTTAATGATTTGATGTGTGAAATTCATCTGAAAAAGGCGTTGGTTCATTTGAGTGTCACAAAAGAGACTAAAACTTACAAGTATACCTCAAAGAGTTGGAGTCCAAAGATATTGCGATACACAACAAATGTTGAGGGAGCTGTTTTGCCGTTCAGCAATATTTTTTACTTATTTTTCCATAGCATGGCCAACCAAAGTGTTGTACTGCTTGTTAAAGGTCAATAAACAGATTGTGGCATTATTGTTGCTGCCCTGTTGCCTTATACTGGTTGTTTGACTTAAAACCTTTTGTAGTTCAAGAATATTGGTTGGAGCTTTGCTGGTGTGCAGCAAGATTGTTTTACTTGAATGTTTTTTTTTAAACGTTTCCTGAGCACGACCAACTAAAGTACATTGTGCTTGTTTATGTAATGCATTTTAATAGAGTGTATTCACAGTATGTGGCATTATTGTTGTTGCTCTATTGACTTAAGTGTAATACAAAATAGAGAGGTTCAAACTTGGAAATATAACTCCAAGAGTTGGAGTGGACAAATACTGCCATACACAAAAATATATTGTTGGATGGGACAAGATTGTTTTTGGTTTGAATATATATATATGCATATATTTATACAGTATATGTATATATAGTTTATTTTCTTTTTTTTTCATAGCATGACCAACCAAAGTGCACTGTGCTTGTTATGAGTTGTGCCATTATTGTTGTTGCACTATTCAGGTTGTTTGATTCGACTAAAAAAGAGCAGAGATTAATAAATATAAAGTTTAGTCTACATAAGAGTCTGCTTTTTTTAAGTTCCCTTAAATTAATTCCATGGTTGTAGTGAAAGAGAATTTAATTCATATTAATGGAAAAAATATAATTTAACTGTAATCAAAAGGCTCAAGTAGCATGTGATAAAAAGATTTGAGCTATAAATACTTACTTTGTTTGAGTTCTGTTAACTTAATCCAATGAAAATAATTAATGGAAACTTAAGTTGTTAACAAAAAATTTCAGCTATGAATACTCAATTTTTTGAGTTATGTTCACTTAATCCAATGCAAAAATGAATGGAAACTTTTAAGTCATGTTTACTGAAAATATTTCAGTTGACTTAACATAAGCACTTTAATTTAACTGTTATCAAAAGGTACAAGTAGCACATGATCAAAACATTTGAAATATGAAAACTTAAGGATTTTAAGTTCATTAACTTAAAAAAAGTAAGGCAATCAGTTGCCTTAATTTTTTTGAGTTATGTTTACTTATTTGGGTTTACAGTGCGGCTATACGAACGGTGCCAAATCAAAGAAACAAACAGAAAAGCTAAGCTGCCTACCACACGCTTGCTGTCAAAAGTACAGAGGGGGGCACCGCTCCTAACCTACTGTTCCTAAACAGAGTATGATACTACGTGATGATTAAATGTAAACCCACGGGTATCTAAACTAGCCGCGCTCCAGGAGAAAACAAAGCACCGTACCTTGTACGGGCGAAATAGGGGGGAGTGGGAGAAATACAAACACAAAACACAGTACCGAGTACTGGTAAAACTGGGGGAAAACGGGAAAGGAACAAACTAAACACTGTATATAATACAGGACTAAAACAGGCAATATAACGAACCAGACAATACGCTAACCAACCAAACAAACGAACAACACAGGGACTAAACCTACACAAACGAACAACCGAACAAACACCAAATAGACAGTTCTAGCGAAGAGAGCGAGTTGAAACACTACTAAACACATACAGCACATAAGACTATCGCTCTTCCGAGACTGGCGGGGAGAAGGTTTAAATCTAGACGGATCGGCTCTTGATTGGTCCGTCAACAGATGGCTGATGGTGGGTGATGAGGGGGAGGGAACCAACGGCAAGCAGGCGGCAATCTGAATGAAGGGAATAGCGAAGGGAAAAACAGAAAGGAAGACAAAAATACACGTACACACATACACAATGCAAACAATACGGACACCAAAATATGGGTGGCCGTAACAATGGCAAAATAAAATGTGTCCGGTTTGGAAAACCAAAGCTGTGTTGTTCCACACTACTGATAGTGAAGACCTTGAATCCTTTTTTATCTTAACGTCAGTGGCGGATCTAGAAAAGTATTAATGGGGTGGCAAAGGGGTGGCATGAAGATCATAAGGGGTGGAAAACGCCAAAGTGTAGTTCTCATATATTTGATCGTTTTCTTATAGCCCTTTTCCACCGAGGAAGTTCCAGGGCTGGTTCGGAGCCAGAGCCAAATCTTGAACTCGTTCTTTGCTTTTCCATCGCCAAAGAGCCGGCTCTCGGCCAGGAAAACGGGTTCCAAGCTGGCCCCAACTCTTTGCTGGTGTAAGCCTACGCACCACTTACGTGTCAAGTGGGGGCCGGGATTATCATGACCAACAAGACCAACTAAACGAAAGCTAAGTTATTGAGGCAGGAAATGAAGCTAAGAGCTTTAAGTCTATTTTTGTAACGCGACACCCATCGTAGTTAGTTGTTCTTATGAGCCATGACAAACAAAATCCAATTTATAGTAGCAGGACTTAACAACTTTACTCGATTTACCACATACTTCTCCCGGGCCGATCTAACGTTAGTCCCCCCACGTTATTCCTCACACTAGCCAGAGAGTCACCCACAACTCTAAATACAAAGCAGAATCTTTTGAATCAATAAGTCAATTAACTCTCTAGTGTAAACATATAATGAAATGTATTCAAGGTACTCCTTTTGTTAATTTGTATGTTATTTTACATTTTATGTCCCGCCTTTATACATTTGATTTGATTTGGCGCTCTGCCAAAAATGAAAAAGTGCAAGGTTTGCTTGAACCTCTGCTTTGAAAAAGGAGCATGCAAGGCACGTCTTTAAATAAGTAAAGAACGGGGAAGAGGCACTGGTTGTTTAAAAAGTGATTTCAGTTGACACAGCTGCTAGTCTGCCATTGCTGTTGCACGTTGTAGTTGAGGTATGTGTTGCTGCAAAAGCAGAGATATACTGACTTATATTGACGTAATGGCGTGGCTCTCTAGCCCATGGAAAAGCAAACGGTTCTTCTAAGGTTCACAAATTGAACCCACGGTGAACTGGCTCTATAGGTTCATGTTCGTGGAAAAGGCTTATAAGATGCCAGACACAGTTATTTAGGCATATCCTCGTTGAATTGCTTGCACTAATAGCATATAACATTGGAGTACATACCAAGAAACATTATTACAATAAAAAGAGAAATGATTTCCATTAAGTTATTTAGCGATTTTAGTTGACAAAATGAGCACGGATTTGGTTACCACACCTTTTCTCTTGTGGAATACAGACATTTTTACAGAGTTGGAGGGCCAAAGAATGCTGTATGCACATGTAGAGTAGGCCTACTTAGAAATCACTTCCTAAAAATACCATTATGAATATAAAAATGAATACAATTATATCAACTTTATCTGGGCAGTCATCTTATGAGTTATACGTCTTTACAACATACATTTTTCTTCTAAATAACTTTACAAGACAGGGACTCACTGAGCAGACAGTATGTTGTCATCTAGCTTAATGCAGTAATTTACTTTGTAAATAATATAAAAATAAAAATAGAAATAATATTCAGAAAATTATTATCTACCTCAATTTGCTCCCGTGTCCTTGTTACTAGAAGGGCGCTCATAAATCCCGTGTATTATTATTAAAGTAACTTATTTTATTTAATAAGTAATCATATGCATTGGCGACATTAAGCAGCCTTCTGCTGGCAATGGCTGCGTGACAAGTTGCTAGCTTGACATTTTTGCTTGTTACTGAAAGTGAACCGTTATTGTGGTAGCTAGTAACATTCATGTGAAATCGTCAAATCAGTTGCCGAGATGCAAATCAAATGCCTTGTGTTAAAAACTTTGGAGAACCACTGCGCTAGACACGCTAGACAGATAATTAGAGCCCACTACCTCACCAACCTGAGCTTGTGGATGAGACACTTGACTGGTACTAGTCTCACGTCCTGACTCATCTGCAGCTGAAACAACAGGAGATAACTTTTCCTCCTTGCACCTATTTTTCCTTTGCTCTCTACTTGTTGCCTCACTGTCGGTTTAATTTGAAAAAAAGCATTAAATCCATTGTGTTGATTGTTGTCCTCCTGAAGTCGTTAGCCGGTTAGATACCGCGGTGAACGACCGACGTTCTTTTACTGGACGGGGGAGGTGAACAGAACAATGCTGCCTTTCGACATAGTCCATGTAGCCAAAGCTATCTACTACTGGTCAAATGGCTACCTGCAACTATTAGCTGCACCTGATCACTAAAATTACTGATTAAAAAGTTACTGGACCATTATTAAGTTTCCTTGTAACGTTAATGTAGCCTAGGTATACTAAGAGGAAGATAATTAAGCCAGGGAAGCAACGTTTAACTTCCATTAAAAGTTAATGTTGGCCACTTTGTAACGCTTGTATATGTTACCAACACATATAAAATGTAATGTCAAGTGCTAGTTTTGGTTCTTTCCCAAACACAACAAATAAAAGCATCTTCTCTCACTCAAAATTGTTACCTCTGCCAACCGAAAGTTGCTATGGGTCATGTGTCTAGTTAAACGTCTAGTATGCCCCCTGCTGGTCAGAAGATTATTAGCATATAGTGGCACAATACAGTAGGCAACCCCTTGGCCTACGGAGAGGGTTTAACTCTCTTGGTCAGCGGTCAATTAGAACAGACGACACTCGCCCCTTGAATTTGGACAACTGGCTGAATGGCTCAAAATCACGTGAACAACGTTGTTACAGCCAACAACTCCTATGAGACATGAACAATGCTACTGATTTAAACGTAATAAAGGTTACTTATGAATAGAGAATAATTAGTATCATTAAACTAGACTTTTTATATGGAATATATTGCAAATTTAAAAAACACAAACCAGCTGCTTAACTTAAATTAATAAAAATAGCCTATATATGAAACAAGTTGGGCAGACTTTGAAATCAATCCGGTTTGGTTAAGTCTACACGTAATACATTAAGGAAGAAAGTGGAAGAAAGTAAAGATAGGAAACTATAGGCCCCATACCCCCTAATAGCCCCGAAAGGAAATAATGTGTGGACTTTCTGTCAAGGTGCGGGCTAGAGATTGATAATGAGTAAAGTGTGCGGGTTGGACTCAGACCATTCGTGTATGTAAAAAAACAGACAAACCAGAAATGGTGTAAAAAAATTCTATGTAACAATTTTCTACATGTTTGAAAACTACATTTTGTTATCTCAAA
>JAPMUY010002049.1:0-196327 GCA_026901105.3 Galaxias olidus | reverse complement strand
GCACCTATCTAAAACGACAGCATTTGTAACTCCTATAAATGCCGCAGATCTTCTCATTTTATCTCACAGCTTCTACTTCTTCCCAGCAGAAACAGCTCGCACTGATGGATGGGGTGTGACTCTGCAAGTGCGGCTATGGACTTGTGAGCCGCACCGAGTAAACCTGCATGCACTGTGCAATGAGCCGGTGTACGCCGTGACATGATGGATAGGTGGATGTGCTCAGCAAAGTCACGTCACACATGAAAACCACCCATCCGGGAGAAGCTCTCCTCTGACACACACACACACACACACACACACACACACACACACACACTTACACATGATGTAGAGCCATTCAACTTCTAAAAAAAAGTGTTCCGTAATTTCGCCCGTCTTGGTGGGCCCATATATGCATGACCTAATTAGAGGGAGCGATGTCAACGTACTTGGGGTTGATGAGACAGTAGGCACTGCTGACATTGGTGAACTCCACGGTGCAGTTTCTGTTGGTGGTGAGCGTGGCAGATACGACCTCAGCTGTCTCAGGCATGGTGGCTGCAGGGAGAAGGAGAGTGCAGGAATAACAGGTTAGCAAAGTAGGCTTTCTGCGACTGATGGGAGCTTGTGTGCGGTGCATAACACTATCTGCCAAGAAATATGGTCATTTTGAAAGGTATGGAGAACAACCTCCAAAGTCATGTTCAAGTCATTTCATAGAACCAACGTTATTTCCCCTTACCACAGTGTTTACATATTACATTCTGAAACAGAAACGACAAAACAAAGAAACAACCCCCCTCCTCCCCCCCAAAAGTTTTGGAATGCAGGATTTAGAGCAATTAAAAAAGGCTTTTTACTATTTGATCATAGCCCACCGTTTCTATAGCCTTGTTACAACCGCAACCACCTAAAAAATAAACATTTAAAGGCTAAATATATTGCACGAGATGCTGTAGCTCACGTGTATTCCAACTCACCACGGCTCAGTGTAAACGTATTTGGCTTCTGTATTTGGTAACACCTCGAGTCTCGTCAAACAGTGTGGAGCTTTGTGTTCCTCAGACCGAACTGTAGATCGCTGTTAGACAGGCGTCAGCCACTCCTGCCGTGATTCCACCTCTGCGTTCTCAAACACAAACACAGGTGTGTCCACAATGTTGCAGGATCGGCGCGATGAAAAGGCCACACGTTGCTTCGCGGGGAGAGGCGGAGGGAGAAATGTGAATCCAGCCGGATTTCTGCGCCGAGGAGTGGTGCAGGTCACAGATTTATGCGGTTCACGGTGTTGTCACTAGTCAACGAGATTCTTGCAAATGGGCGAAGTTGACAAAGTACGTGGGGTTTGTTGGGCGATGATTGTATCAGTGGTTTGCATGATGTATCCCGTTTGAAGCAACTTTATGTTCATGCTTTTCTTTCAATGATATTGGTGTATCTCACAGTAGTCTTACAGGCATACTTACTCAGAAACAAAGACCTGTTCTGTTTTTTTGGGTATTTTTGGTATATTTGCTGGAGGGGAGGGTGCATGCAGGTTACAACAGATGACAGATTCCTAGGGCCAGCCTCGCCTTGTTTAAGCCACTTAGTTAAACATCTCCGTGGGATTCTGTGCCTTACAATAACTTCTTTGGCTCTGCGTCAATGAGCATGAGAAAACAGAGCTACACTCCCTTCTGCATGTTTCAACTAAAATAGTAAAACGTGGACTGTAAATCCTACAGCATACATTGCAAAGTTTTAAAGAATTCTTGTTTGGCAGGTGAATTTGTGCGTTGACATAGTCGAACAATTAGTGCAGCATAATGTCAGAACACTTCACCAGATGGCGCCAAACGTGCATTCACAAGCACACTTTCTTCTGTTCTTGGTAACATTACTGTAATACCATCTAGGTATTCCTGCTCAAAATATAAAACAATACTTTGTTTAAGAACACAAAATTATGACTGAGTATAACCGTTATATTGCAGCGGCTTTTATCCAAATCAACTTGATTTCACAAAAGATTCCATATTATTAACCACAAATAAACCATTTTTTTATTTTGTGAAATGTATTGGCGATATCTGTGAGTGGGAAATATACCTTGTTTAGGTACTGTGAATGTGGAGCGTGGCTAAAACTCATATCGTGTGACCATAATACTTAGAAGATAACTTCTAAATGCTTTACTTTTAAAAAATATTATCAAATAAACAAAAAAAAACAAAAAAAACAAACAAACTTGAAAACAATTCAAATAGAAAAAATGCTGGTCAGGTTCTATCTACACTTACTGCACAATAATGTAAATCCACGTTATTCATAGTATATCATGCAATTATACTTAATTTAGGAAAGGCTCTCTGGGTTTAACACCTTTTTTTTACAATCACATCTTAATATATCAGCCTTTCTGATTTGACGCCATCAGACTATTGTACAGGGTTTGCAACATGCCATATTCATCATCATTCACTTCTGTCTGAACTGGCTTATGACACAAAGTCATATCTGAATGTATAAAAATGTATAGGCTTCAGACTTCGTATAGTCATACGTTGAAAGGGAATATGTTCAACTCATGACGAGGGGTGATACATTTAATTAATACACAGTTGGAGCTCGAGATCCTATGATTGGAGGCGAGATCGCCTATTCTACTTCACATCTCGACTGCACCTATAGGCCCCTCAGAACGCCTCGGCCCTGTGAACAGGAGACTTTGATGAATCCCCCACGCCATCGGAATGGTCTTCAAAGGTAAAGGTTCTCAAACGTCGGGTAATGGGTGGAGTGCGAAGCGGAGGGGGATTATGCAAACTTCCCACTGTGATTAATTTGGTCCCGAGACGTATCTTCCGTGATAGGGCTACAGCGGGAGAGGAGCTCGCTGATTGATTGCCGCAGGGGGCGCAAGGTTCCGCATGTTCACTTTTTGATGAATAGGCTGTCAGGGCCCGCCAACATCCAAATGTGGCCCTGTAAATGAATGTTTAAGCGATTACGCTGTAAGTGTAAATATTAAACGTCCATTAAAGAGGATTGCACTTGGTGCCACTTTGATGATAAAAAAGGAGAAAAGGAGGAACAGAGCAACTGGAAAAACGCCTGGCAAAGCAGGTGCATGGTCAGGCGTGGGTTTATAATTGACGTTAAAATGTTGCGAATTCTCAACAGACAAAGTCCTTGACATTAATCTGTGTGTTTGTCCGTGTGTGTGTTTGAGTAACAGAGAAAGAGACAGACAGAGAGAGCAAGAGAGAGTGTGTGTGTGAGTGAGAGAGAGAGAGAGAGAGAGAGAGAGGGTGAATGGAGGGGAGCGATAGAGAGAGGGAGAGACAGTGAGAAGAGAAGAGAGCGGGGGTGGGCGGGGGGGGGGGGTAGACGGTGTGGGCCTATGTGTGTTTTCAAGAGGACTGCCGATGGGGGCTTTAACTTGACAGTTCATGGCAGTGCATCCCTCTTCTCAAATTACCAGGCAATAAAGCACACACGGCGGTGCACTTGAGGTGAGAGTGTGAATAAATGCCTGGTTTAAAGATGATTTGTGCTCAGCACGAATTAATTCCCTTTCCAAAGGAAAATCAATAGTGTGGTGTGCAATAGGAATACATTTGTGTCACAGCTCTGGGACAGCGTGCGGGAACATGGATCACAAGCTGGTTTCGACAAAACACATCAAAACGCCTAAATCCGAAACAGCTTACTGGTTATAGGGGGAAAGCTGGAGCCAGTAATTAGACATTCTCTCTCGCCGCATATACACCCGCCAAACATACCCGGACAACACACACTCTCACTCTCACTCTCACTCTCTCTCTCTCTCTCTCTCTCTCTCTCTCTCTCTCTCTCTCTCTCACTCTCACTCTCACTCTCTCTCTCTCTCTCTCTCTCTCTCTCTCTCTCTCTCTCTCTCTCTCACTCTCACTCTCACTCTCACTCTCTCTCTCTCTCTCTCTCTCTCTCTCTCACACTCACACACACACCCAAAATCGCACATGGTGAATTCAGTTTGTTTTCCGAAGTTGTGTAGATCGTAACGTAGGAACCCCTTGTATTTGCTTAGTCAAAATATGCAAATATATTCCACATTCATAGTTCAAACAAGCATATTTCTTCCAACTTCCCCATCCCGTCCCTTTTGACCCCCATTTGAGCAATAGCTAATTATATTCAATTGGGGACAGACCATTGTTCCTTAATCACCAAGTATTCCAGCTCAAAACACAAACACATGCATCAAACTCAAGTGCTACTGGGAGAAAAAGCCTTGCAACTGCAGATTTCATGCCGAAGCCCTGATGAAAACAAATCTGTAAAATTCTCTTTCTCGGGACTGTTTTTTTTCTGCTTGGTTTTCATATTCGGTAACAATGAACCAATCTCCCACTATCTCTTCACACCGGGAAAAGGTATTGATAATTGGCGGCGCTTGCGCTCCTCGACGTCTAATTATAACCAGGCAAGTCAACCGAGAACGAGTTCTCCTTTGCCGTGACGACCTGGCCAAGTGTCAGACAGCGTGACGAAGAAAGCCTCGAACCACAGTCTCCTCCCAAACAGTCTCCTAACCTCTGGTCGTACGGGACGACGGTCAGTCGCACTGCCGGATCCTGATGCCCGCGGCGGCTGTGCAAAGATGCCAGCGCTGCAATGTTTGCCCCACATTTCCATACCCCCGCGCCCCCTCGTTCTCCCATTGACCAAAATGATCAACACCAGCCCTCTGTTTGCCTCTGATCTTCTGGAGAGGAGACAGACAGGCGATCGATACACTGCACCCCCCCCCCCCCCCCCCTCCCACACACACACACACCCCCACACCTCACATTCCCCGTCCCTGCCCGCAGCCCTTCTCCCTGGGAGTCGGCTGTTCCTTTAGCTAGCAGCACCCCTCCTCCCCCCGGTCTCCCACCGACTCCTCCATCATCCAGTCAGCTCTTCACCCTCTGACCCCCCCCCCCCTCCCTCCACCGGTCTCCATCCTGCTTTATAAGAAATATAATCCCATTGATCCAAAAGCTGATGGGAATCGTTGCTCTGTAAACAGACCGGTGCTCAATAGGAGGCGTGGGGGCCTCCGGGGGTGGGGGGTGGGGGGGAGGTGCCGGAGAATAGGTGTGTTTGAGGAGGGACTGCAGTAGTGGCGGGGGGGGGGGCTGGGGCTGGGGCTGGATGTGTGTGCACAAGGTGGGGTGGGGGGTGGGGGGGGGGCCTGGTATCTGAGGGGCTTTGCATCATTTATCAGTTTTATTGCTTTCTTGTCCTCTCGCTGGCTTCCACCAGGTCACACCTAGCCTCCACAGGTACAGTCCCTACCCCCCACCCCCTATCCCCCTATCCCCACACTCCCATCCCCTGCTGCAGGCGCTGTTCGATCACACGGCGTTCCTGCCCACGCAATTAAGCGTCGGCGGCTCAGGTTGAGCAGATGAAAGGTGTGACATTTTGCTTTTGACTGCCGATGAATCCAGCGCGACGGCTCGGACGGGGGAGTCCGGGCACCGGTATGGATTTCTCTTTCTCTCTGTTCCCACACTAGCACTCCACTCCTTCCATCGCTCCTCCACTCACTCTGTCATTCTCTCGCTCGCTCTCTCTCTCTCTCTCTCTCTCTCTCTCTCTCTCTCTCTCTCTCTCTCTCTCTCTCTCTCTCTCTCTCTCTCTCTCTCTCTCTCTCTCTCTCTCTCTCTCTCTCACACACACACACACACACACACACACTCTGGCGACCTGATGTGATGGGGCCTGGCTTCTTGAAAGGGTGACCTGCACCTCAGCCTCATCCTAAATCATGGCCAGACAGTTTAAAAGGGCAAAATGCAATGGATGGATTTTCACTCGGTGTTACCATGGTTATTTTTTTTTTCTCAGTAAGCTGTGTCTCTTACAGCTGTCTTTGATAAAGTGTGTGTGTGTGTGTGTGCGTGTGCGTGTGCGTGTGCGTGTGCGTGTGCGTGTGCGTGTGTGTGTGTGTGTGTATGTGTGTTTGGGGCTGTGTCTCTCTGTATTTACTCTGTTTCAGTGTCATGGTCAGCTGTCAGTGATGGACTGCGTGAGGTACACCACAGTATTCACTCAGACTGAGACCTGTCAGCGGGCTAAGTTTAGGTGGGGCAGGGAGGTGCAACACGAAGATGAGTGAACAAGTTTCCCTTTATATTAAAAAATATAAAATCTGAATATTGAGGTGGCATTCGCTAACGCCGAGCTTTGGTTGTGCTGCACTTCCTGGTGGGGAAGGGCCCTCCTTCCCTGCATCATTTAAACATTTCCCTCAGATGTGAAAAGGTAGATATTTAGACAATGTATACACCAGGCTACCTTTAATGGTTTAGTAAAGGAAATCGAGGTTGGCAATCACTTTGTCAATGTGATGTTTGTGTGTGTCGGTAGTTGAAATGAATTTACTTTCACCCCTGCTACGTTTTAAATCATTTATCAAATGCAAAAAAGAAGGACAATGTATGCCTTAAGCCTTGACTTCTACGTTGTGCTCACTCAGGTAGCACCAGAGCATATCTTAAACATTTCTTTAAGTAATATGGCCTGATAAGGTCAATCAAATGTCAGGGGTCATTTGTGAAGCCATATGTCTAAGTCATAAAAATCCTTTGGCCAAAAAGACATTGCATCATAATCCATCACAGCTGCCAACGTGTATTGACTGCATGTTCAGGGAACCAAGTGTGGTTTAAAGTCAAAGACTTGCCAGCAACCTTTTGAACTGCACAAAGGCAGCATCAATATCGACCAAATGAACTCGACTGCCCGGTTCTAAGTCCGAGACATGGTGTGCTCCGGAGGTTCGTGTGGAAAAGGAGAAAGGCGTATTCTACGGGAGATGTTGTGTGAAAAAAAGAACGAATGAAGAGACTCTACAACAAGCCCATTTGGAACACCCTGCAAACATTGTAGCGCAGGTGCTAAAACGCGCGCCGTGTTCCGAGCCCACAATGGGCGCGATCTGGAGTGGACCTCTGAGTGCCCACTCAGTCAAATGAGCACTAGACAAGGGCGCAGGGGGCACGCTGGACAAAGGGAAGCGGCTCACAGCTTTTTTCCTTTGTGTCTCTCTCCGTAACACCCACCTCCTCCCCGTGTCAACACCGGAGGTAGAAACTCGCCGGAATCCCGGACAAACAGGTGTGCGCCCCCCCCCCCCCTCACTCTCCATCGCGGGCGGCCAGTTCGCAGAATGTCAAGCGCACTCCAACCGCGCCGCGAGCATTGATAACAAAAACACTCAGTCTGTAATGAAACTGGGTTTTTTTTTTAACACCTTCTTCCGCGGGGGGCCCGAGCCAACGCAAGCCTTCTGTTCAGCTAATTAGGTTAGCCTGCTCATATTTAGCAAGATGCCTCTGATGAAAACACGCTGCTTTGTGACTGAAACGTTGTAAACCTTTTGTGCGCGGCGTGGCGTCCCTCCTTTATCGGCGCGTGACGGGACGAATCACGCGGGGGAATAGACATCCATCAAACGATGGCGTGGCCAATCAGCACCATCGATCCCGCTGAGGCGTCCCAATCAGCAATAATCAGCCTGGTCCTTATCCAGGGATGCCAGCACATTGATCTTGAACACAGTCACTTAACTCCGCAAGCGTTTGTTTGCCCCGCCGTGGAGGCCACAAGGAGGGGGGGGGTGGGTGGGTGGAGAAGGACGTCTGAAGGAGGAGCGACAGCCCCACGCGCGCCACCCACTTCACTTGGAGATGACAAGGTGGTGTTTAGAGGGAGATCCAGGAGAAGGGAGAGGTTAAACAGTATTCAGCCTCTCCCCGGGAGGAGCCAGCGTCAACATCCAGCGCCATCTGGACGGGTGCTGCCAAGGCGTTGAAGACACGAGAGGATTCCTTCTCATAAATCCGTCTCCTTTTGACGTGGTTAGGGTAAGGGAGGTTGGAGAGTCCGTGCATCTCCGTGCCGTTTTGACTAGCAGACTTGGTGGATGTTTGTTTCACGTGTAGGAAAGCGTGATAAAAAAAATTGTCAACATGTGTTTTGTGTGTGTTGTCCCTCAGCCGATCTAGACTATGGTCTATACATGATATAGACTTTCTGCTGGCGAAGCCCTCTTGACATTCCTAATTGCTTCCCCCCCCCCCTTTCTGCCTGTTGCTCTGGAAGATCCGGCGGGAGACAGTGAGTGACTGAGGCCGCTGAGGCTTTGTTATTAGTGATGGGTCAGCTGCGGAGAATGGGAAAAGTCTGGATCCATCGGCACACAATAGCTTCTTTTGGTGAGTCACCCAAAGTCACATTCAGTCAAGCAGCAGGGGGACAAAAACACGGCGAGGGCTGTGAAAGTCCGACGGGAGAGCCGCACAAAGGACGTTTTGGAGCCCAGTCATAGCAGACACACTCGGCGTGACGACAACCGAAACACAAAACGACCGACTTTTTCATCCTTCAGTGATTATCACATGACCATAATCTCAAATCCTCATCATCCCCGGAAGTCCGCCGTTGTCTTTAAAAAAAATCAACAAACAACTGCGTTGGTCTGCAACTTTGGAGCAGGAAAGAACCCCTCCCTCCTCACACACACACACACACACACACACACACACACACACACACACACACACCCCACCCCCCAGAGTCCGTCTCCCAGCCAACGCATAGGGTAGGGAAATCAGCTCTACGTTTTATCAGCCCCGCCGCCCGTGGTGTTTTCCGACGGCCTTTGGTCGTTGCTGCGCTTCCCCCAAGGCCCGGCCGCCCAGGAGCTGTAACTGAAGGACTGTAGGATGGGGGCAGAGATCTTTACTTAATTGTTTCGCTCACTTTCGAAAAATCATTAGAGCCTGTTCCTGTCTGTGTGTGTGTGTGTGTGTGTGTGTCTGTGTGTGTGCGCGCACGCGCACGCGCATCTGTGCGTGGGTGGATTGTCCGTTGTATTGCCAGGCAAGAGGAACCGAGGGAGTAATCAGAGATTGATCGAGAGACAACCGGAGAAACTTCCAGCTAGTGTTAACTTGGCACCTCCGCAGATGGCAGCCCTTAAAATATCGGTCTACTCGCAGAGGTGAGAGCTCGAGAGCAACCGGGGACTTTCTTCGGGAGACAGCGACACACTTTGAAAGAAGAGAAGAGAGCAACGGTGAGAGAACGACGGCAAGAAGGCTGGTCGTTGAGGTGCGCGCGCGTGCATTATACGGCCCGTGAACGCTCCGATGTAGAACTGTGGAACATTAACGTATATAAATCCACGTCATCCTCATCCCCTCGCTCTCCTTCCCCTTCCAGGTAAGGAAGCCCGAGGCGGTCCGGAAGGGGTCAAAGGGCGCGCAAGCTGGCCGCGTCCGTCGTCTCGCCTTCAATTACGGGGCTGCCAGCCAGGTCAGCCAGGTGGGAGCTGCTGGGCAGACACAGATAGGGAGGGCTCCCGAGGCGGCCGGGCCGTGACTGGGGAGGATGCGCTCGCTCCGAAAT
Source organism: Galaxias olidus (assembly GCA_026901105.3). Lineage (NCBI taxonomy): Eukaryota > Metazoa > Chordata > Actinopteri > Galaxiiformes > Galaxiidae > Galaxias > Galaxias olidus. Next base: position 186,916 of record JAPMUY010002049.1, on the reverse strand, counting down.
GTCTCCGGGCGTCAGGCAGGAGACAGGCTACCTGGCTGGAATCCCATCTCGCCTATTCACACCTAATAGGCAATCCATCCATCCCCACTATCTCTCCAAGCCCTGTGATGGGCAGCTAATTAATCACAATTGTGTGACGCAGCTCACCCTCTGTCAACGGCCTACCATCCCTTTTTTTTCTTTTTCTTTTTTTTTCTTCCTTAATCCGAAATGGTTGTTTCCTTTATCCCGGACAAGTGGACAGAGTTGATTTGGAACACAAGCCTGTTTTGAACAAACACACGTATAAGGCTAAAGAGAAATGCACAACTCACCCTTTCTAGTATTTTTTATTTTATTTGAATTTCTGCATTTCTTTCTGTCCTCTCTTTCTGTGTGTGTGTGTGTGTGTGTGTGTATGAGAGTGCTCTTGCATGTTTGTGTGCAGGCTTCCGCATAGATAATGATGTTTTGGTCATTGAAGCGATGTCAGTCAGGTGTTATTTTCTGGAAAAGGCAGACGCACGGAATCAATAGCCTGACGTTTGTGATTAAATGGAAGTGACAGAGAACGAGAGAGAGAGAGAGCGAGAGGAAGAGAGAGAGAGAGAGAGCAAGAGAGAGAGAGAGCGAGAGAGCGTGCCAGGGAGAGGCGGAAAAGCACGGAGACGGGTAAGGGCTGGGAGGGGCGAGGGGGGGGGGGACGGGACGGGACGAAAGCTAGGGAGAACCAGGAGAAAGAAAGAGACGGCCGGACGGAATTACACCTCCAGGTCTGTTAGCTTTGGCGAGTGGCCGTGTTGTTCCATGGCCTGCCCCCGAGGCCCATAAGGAATAAAGAGGAAGCCTCACACATCAAAGTTCCTCTCCCCCTTTTTTTGTCTCTCACACCGCTTATTGCAGGAGCACTCCTGTGCCTCTCCCTGACAGCCTCCTGATTCATTTCCTCTGCCCCTGAAAGACGGGAAATGAATGGAAAGCTGGGATATTGTCAGCCGCTAAATGGGGGGTAGGGGGGCGGGGGGTGAGAGCGCGGCCGTCTCCGCCGGGCTCCGCGGTGACAGCTCCGGCGCGGGGGCCAGGTGCGGTGTAGTCTGTCATGGGGGGGGAGACGCTCTGCTCCGGTCCCCCCTGCTCTCCTCCATCGCTCACACTGCCCTGGAAGCCGGCCGACACGAGGGAAGTTCCGACCCGGCTTCTAACTCGGGGGATTCGTCTCTCGGCTCGTGAACGTGCGAGACGGGCATGCCGGGCCTGGCTAAACGGCGTGGGCTACCGCAGTGTGTGGCGTGTCTGTGAGGAGAGTCCGCACGCAAACACACAAAACACAAAACAAACAAACAAACAAGGACAAAGTCCTGACGTCACAGACTGAGGGGGAAGAGCTTACAATGCAAACACAGAGGAGTTCAGAACGACATTGGGAGTTCATTCAGAACGGAGGCAGTCGGTTTAACGTTTCCGCTCGGATGGCCGTGACGCCGCTCTGCCGGAGAACAGCTCACTACAGGAGGACTCGAGACAAAAAGGTGACTCAGAAGCCTCCGCGGCCCGGGGAGAGAGCGTGACTCAAAGGACGCGGTCTTCCCTCGGTCACCCGTTCCCCCCTTCAGTGGATCAGGGGGCCCGGACTGAATAAGGTCATGGCAGAGGAGCTCCTGGGGGCCTCTCTGAAGAACTCCCTGCATGAACTCTCTGCGCGTGGGGCCCCGTGGACATCATTACGCGCCGCGGCGTGGCCTTTGCGTCGCCGTGCGTTTGTGTCAGCGGGAGGCGTGGGCGGGCGGCTAACGGGAGGGAGGGCGGCGGCGGCGGCCATTAGGGAGCCCCGACCGCGGGGAGCTCCACCAGGCGGGGAGGACGACGGGGTCGAAGGGAGGTCGGTGACCCTGGACGCTCAGCGGGCGGCCTCGCCATGCGTTGGGGTGGGGGAGGGGGGATGGGTTCCCTGGTGGAGGTAAGTCTTCGTGTCCGTGGGTGTCTGCCTCGGCCCCCGTTACTGCGTGACTCAGCAAAGCATGGAACACTCGGTCGGGGGGGGGGGGGGGGGGTTCGGACCTGCTGGGGGTTTCGGACCCCTTCCCCCATCACACACACACCGTTGGGGGGGATCAGAGACTACAGCTGGTCCTCCAAAGTCATCTCCGTCCGCGCTGGCTTAGGGGGGGCGGAGAATGGCGGATCAATAGGGCTGCCTTTGGTTCTGAGGCTGTTCCTTTGTGAGAGTAGCCAGGCTGTTTCTTATCCAGTCGTACTGCATGCCTGCGGTGGGCTGTCTTATTGTTCGAGGAGAAACAGATTGAGCATATCTCCATTATGTACTTGAATGCAGCCTCTCCCGACTGCCTCCACTGTTCTGAAAAGCAGGGGTGCACCCCCCCCAAATTCAGCTTGAATCCAGTCCTGCTGCCCCCACAATAGCCGCGCTGTGGAGTGATTAAATGTTTGCTGATTGTGAAGAAGGCGGAGGTGGGCTCAGGTTGAGAGAGAGAGAGAGAGAGGGGGGGGGGGGTTAAGCGAGCTGATCTGCTACAGTATATTGAAATATTCCAGGGGCTTGACTTGGCGAGAGGCGACAGAGGGTAATTCGCCGAGCAAAGAGGCTTTTCCTGTTGTCCCGGCGTGGTCCAAGACAAAAGCCCAGAAGATTGTCCCCCTGGCAGGGGAGAGGACGCGGGCGGCCTGACAAAGGTGCGGTAATGATGTCGCTCTCAATTACTAACCTCCGCCACCCCTGTGCACCACCGAGGGGGAGTTCAGCCTCCACAAAAGACAGCTCTGCCCCGGCTCCACCCTCAGGCCTGGGGGGGGGGGGGGGGGGGGGGGGTTGGGGGGGGGGCGGGGGGTTTGGGTGGAATCCAGACTCCGTCGCTGCTGCGTTGGACGTGGCTCGTGTAGCAGGAGAGTCACTGCTGCCTTTACGGCGCTGTACAAAGTGTCTGGGTATGGCATGCGCAGCTCCATTTGGAATCCACAGGACTGAGTAGAGAGCCTGGGCGTCTGGAGGGTTCGTGGTTGCGTCGCTGCGTGCGTAAACGTGCGTGCGCGTGTTTGCGCGTGTTTGGTGGCGGACGTCTGCGACCGAGCGCGCTGCGACCGAACTGAACTGACACCAGATCTGAGGGTCTGCGTGTCGCCACGGCGACTTGAACGTCGCATGTGGGCCGCCGTCAATCCGTGTCCGCATGCGGCGCACACGGAGCCTGTAATTAGCCAGGCGGAGGCGCGCTCTCTCTCTCTCTCTCTCTCTCTCTCTCTCTCTCTCTCTCTCTCTCTCTCTCTCTCTCTCTCTCTCTCTCTCTCTCTCTCTCTCTCTCTCTCTCTCTCTCTCTCTCTCTCTCTCTCTCTCTCTCTCTCTCTCTCTCTCTCTCTCTCTCTCTCTCTCTCTACCGGCTGGCGCTGAAGCCCAGTGGCGGAGCTAGTGCGTGTGGTGGCAGCCTCCCACACAGAGGGGAGACATGGGGCCCAACCAGTCAAAGGGCCTGCTAGGCCGGATGTCTTTACCGGGGAGCTTTCTCACCGAGCCCATCGCCACTGCTCTCTCACACCACAGAGCCACCTGTCTGTCAGGCAGGGACATCACGCTGCCGTGTGCCTACATCTTGGCAACGGGAGGAGGGGGGGGATCTGTGGGGTCAAGCTCGGGCTCCTGTGAATGGGCGAGGCCCGGGCTCCGTGCCCCTGGTGCCTCGGGAGGGGGGGGGGGGGGGTCAGCGGAGTCAACCGATCCCGCCCGCGGAGGACGGGCCATATGGCCCGGGGAAGAGCTCGGCGGGGCGTCGCCGTGGCAACGCGCGCCAGCCAAGACCCTCCGCCGTTGTCTCATTAGCGCGGTATAAATAGCAGGAGACAAGGAAGCCGTGCATCATGTCACCCTCCATTCCGACTCGAGTGCGAGACAGATGGTGCAAATTAACGACGTGGTCCGCGGTGAAAAAAAGAAAAAAAGGGAAAGAAAAGAAAAGAAAATAAGACACGCCGGCGGAGCCGACAACAACCCCTCCCGGAGTCAAGTGGACCTCGTCCCTGTTGAGTGCAGCCTCGCGGCTCCATCTCCCCCACCCCCCACCCCCTCACTGTCCACCTACCCGGGTGTCACGCTCAACCACAGTATCGACTCGCTTCTCTTTAGTTCATACTTTATTGCCTTTGCGGAATGGAGTGAGTGTATCTGTGCGAGTCTCTCTGTGTACATGTGTGTCTGTGTGTGTGTGTGTGCACGTACGTGTGTGTGTGTGTTTGTGTGTGTGCGCGCGCGTGTGTGCGCGTGTGTGCGCGTGTGCGTGTGACAGTAGTGGTGTGGGAGGAGGCCGCGGAGACAGGATGAACAGCCGATGCCAGGTCCCAGAGGAGGAGGCCGGCCGGCAGGCGGGCAGGCAGCCGAGGCGGACGAGAGCGGGGAGGAGGCGAGCTCCGAGGTACGGGGGCTAAATGTAAATATAGCCCCGGCTCCATTAAATAGCCGCGTGTTTCCCGGCCCCTGGCTTTATTGCACCGCTGCTGCGGGAACAAGAGCCCGCGAGGCTCTTCAACATTATTAGCAGCTCAAAGTACATAATCTCACGGCCGACACTCGCCTGTCTCCAGCCCAGACCGGGAGGAGAGAGAGAGGGAGAGAGAGAGAGAGAGAGGGAAAAAGGGTGAGAGGGGGAGAGAGAGAGAGGGGTAAAAGAGAGAGAGAGAGAGCGCTAAGAAAGGGAGACAGGCTGTTGAAGAGCGAGGGGTTAGGGGAAATTAGATAGAGACAAACCGACAGGCAATTCATTGACGGGTCCTTTCAGCAGCAATTTTGACGACGATCGCGAGACTATTGGATTTCCTCCCGTCCAGACAGAAACAACAGATGGCCACCACGGGGGGGCCGTGTGCTGTGAAGGCACCTAGCACCGGGGCTGGCCAATGGCGGCCCCGGAGCGCGGAGACGGGCAGCAGATGGTGGCCTGTCTCCGTGCGTCCCGTGTGTCTCAATAAGGCGGCGGCGGCGGCGCGGACACGCTGGCAGCGACCCGGCCCGCGCTCCCTGCAGTGGGGGGGCGGAGGCGGGGCGAGGGGGGGGGGGGGGGGGGGCGGGACTCCTTCGTCCAGCCTCCCCGAAGCCTCGGCCTGGTTCTGCTTCGGCTGGACACGCCCGGGCACGGCTGCAGTGGGTCACACCGGCAGACCGGAGCCGTCCGGCAGCTCCCCGCGGGTCACCCTCGGAGGCCCGTGCACAAGGCTACCGCGGTACTACCATTTCAAAACACTAAATAACGATCTCGTTAACGGAGCTTTTCTCACAGCGTCTGCGGTAGACGCGACGGCACAGCAAGCAGCCAATTATCCCCTAATGGCTGGAAGGAGGCGGGCGGGGGGGGGTCTCTGGGCATAAATATGACACGTGGACGCTCCTGCGCTCCTCACCGCGAACGGACCGTGCGCGGCGGAGCGTCTGTTGCCGCGGCGCAGAGCCTCTCGCTGTGACAGGACGCCGGAGGAGGTCGGGATGAGGAAGTGAACAGCGCCGGCCGGGGGGGGGGGGGTGGACCAACGGAATGCCGGGTCAGGCTCTCGGCCCGCGTTCGTAAACCCAGCCTCTTCAGTCGAGGCGCTGAGCAGTAGTAGTAGTCCTGCCACGGCGTCGAGGTGCCGGCATGAAGGGTTTTCTATCCGGTGACCAAAACGGGAGAACGGGAGAATGAGGGGCTGCGCAAGTGCCGCCCGCGTTCCAACAAAGCGCTCCGGGTGGCCACGAGGCGTCGGCGCCGTCAGCGGAGCGACGCGGCTCCACCTGAAAGCGGTCCATTCTGGTCCGTCAGCCGGGGTCGGCTTCAACGCCGCGCCTCTGCTCCCCGCTGGCGAGCCCTCCGCAGCTCATCGCTGCTTGGCACGACGGCCGCCTCCAGGGCACTGCCCTCTGGGCACCCGCCTCACCTCGCTCATCCCCCCCGCCGAACCCCCCCCCCCCCCCCCCCCCCCCCTGCCTGGCCCAGCGCACCCTCTGGGCAGACTGCCCTGACATTTACCACCTCGAATAGGAAAACGGAGGGACCCCTTATCCAAAGCGTGACCTTTCTCCTCGGCCGCTTAACGGACGTGTCCGCGGCACAGTTCCCTGACACCGGCTCCATCCGATATTTGAACCAGGGAAGGATGCTGATGTCTCGGGAGGCCCGGTGTCCCCAGACTAATTTAGAACTGGGTACACTTGATCCTGTGACAGTTATATTGCCTCTGTGTTTGTCTTCATAATAAACCGGCGATATATATTAATCTACCTCAGACACTTCGGTGTGTCAACAGATCCCATACGTATCACTGGAGTTAGCCACGGCAAAGGTTAACGCGTGCTTATTGAACTTCATCAGCGCCGGGTTGCTGCCGGGCGTTATATATTTAACTGCTGCAGCGGGAGCCAACTCAAAGGAATATTAAAATGCGGCGTCTCACTGGCTTCCTCCTGTGAGAAGTCGCTCGACACGACGCCGATGCTCTGTCTCAGAACCCTCATAGACCCGTGCTGTCGGCAAACATTTCACTTTCAGAATGGAGACGTAACCGTGATTTCAGAACACAACAACAGCATCGCATTAAACAAGTGGATGATGAGTTTCATCTCTTGTTTAAAAAAGAAAAGAAGCCCATTTTAGAAAAAGGACAAACCCTGCGCTTTGAGGGACACGTGACACCCGGGCAAAGCCTCGGTGAAGCCAACACAACATCCCCTCAACCATTAAAAACCTTCCTGTCATAGCTGTGATCTCTCTCCTCCTCCTCTTCCTCCTCCTCCTCCTCTTCCTCCTCCTCCTCCTCCCTCAGCACCAGCAGAAACCACAGCAGCAGCGGCGGGGTGCGGGTGACACATATGGCCAATTATAGGTGGACACGGAGACGATGATGCGAGCTGAAAGCGGGATCACACGTGGTGGCGGTCCAGACGGCAGGGCGGGGCGAGCGGTGGGACAGAGGAACTCATCAGCAGCTCCTCTCCTCGGGATCAGGCCTGGGGGTCCCTCCCCAGCCCCCCAGGCAAATCAAAGAGGCCTTTTTTTTCTCCTCCGCGATCAATACCGTTCCTTAACTTCCTTTTATTACTTCAGCGTGAGATTCTGGAGGGGATGGGGGGGGGGGGGGGGGGGAAAGCAATATTCACTTCATAAATCATGCAGTAAAAAAATGTCAGAGGGGTAATTGTGGTTTTCTAACACCCTTTAAAGGGAGGCAGATTTTATTAGTGGGTTAACGCCGTCGGTCGACCCTCATTCCTTCTCATTACAGGCTCACGGAGGCGTCATCGGCACTTTAAATGTTACAATGCTTCCCCGAGGACCCCGGCCCCCCCTACGGCGCGGCCAACCACGCAACACGGCCGGAGTCGCAAATAAACGGTGCACGCGAAAAACACCCGCAAATACGAAAAAAAACAAAAACAAAACACACCGGAGTTTTCCCGCTAACCTGTGACTGTTTACTGGCGGGGGGAACGAGCGTTTCCCCGTCGCCCCGGTCAAACTCATTCCGCCGCCACTTTATTTTCCAATCGCCGCCTCATTTCCTGTCGAAGCGCCATCCAAGGCCGCCCATGCCTTCCGCGGAGCAGGGCGTCTAAACGGGCCTTTCGCCTAATGGACGGCGGCCATAATTGGAACGAAGTCTCGTTAAGGGGCATGTGATGGGGGTATTATACGCCCGTTGCACTCTCCCGCCCTCTCCCGTCCTCCGCCGCCTCTCCATTCTCTCTCTCTCTCTCTCTCTCTCTCTCTGCAAATTCCAACGGGCCCAATCATCCCCCCCTCCGTATCCTCCACGCTCACCGCCTCTTTGTCACCTCTCCCGGTGATTAAAGCGATCGATTTCTCTCTCGGCGGGCGATTATTCCCACGGCGTGGGAGAGATTACGCAAAGGGGCGCGCCGAAGCCCACCCTAATAGATTCACAGGCAGAGCCCTCTATTCAGACTGTAAGGCTAATGAGATTGGATTACGGAGTAGGGATCGGCGGGCTGGTGGGAACGCTGGGAGAGAGGATACCTCGTGGCTGGTAAATACCTGAGTTTGGGCTTCGAGGGGATGAAGGAGAGGGCGTCTATTATGTCACGCGCGGTAGCGACCTACTGTGCCGTGTTCGGCTCGCTGATCCACGCCGGCATCAGGCAGAGCCGGCGGTGAGCCGGAGGCCGGGACCCCAAGCCCCGACCCCCGTGAGAGAACGCGAGACTCACTCAAAGCCCACTTGTCCGTCGCACACCCCCCCAGGGCGCGGCAAACCCACTCCGGCCGCTTTGAGAAATTTGAGGATTCTTTGAGGCCGCCAGGAGACAGGGCGGCCAGTCTTCCCACGTACGGCACTCCGGCCGCTCCTCGGCAGGAAGCGGGGGTGGTGAGGGGTGGGGGTGGGGTCCGTCAAACCCTCGCAGCGTCCAGACTTTCGTAATCCCGCCTCAGATCTCGGCAGGCCGAGGCGGCCGCAAAAGCTATCCCTGGCATCCCCCACCATCTCCGTCATCAAGGCAGGGGCTGGGAGGGACCGGGAGGAGAGGCGGGCGGGCGGGAGGGAGGGAGGGAGGGTGGCACGGAACAGACAGGGAGGGGACGTCGTGACGGATGTGAGGAGCAGAGGCGAGTCCGGTTTAAAAACACATGGCTGACCCACGGGGGGGGGGGGGGGGGGGGGGGCCCCAATCTAAGATGGAGGTCACCCGTATTACCCAGGGGGGAATAGGAGGCAGGGCTAGCCGCAGAGGGCTCCTCCAGGTCACTGCACACGTGATAGCCACATTTCATCAGGGGCCAGCGGCAGTGGAGACGGCCGGAAAGGGGAGCAGGTCGGAGAGCTCAGAGAATGCTACCTAATGTCCTGTCGTCCCTCGACTCTCCCGAGGCTTTAGGACGCTACGCTGGAAAGAATAAGGTTCCCGAGACATCTCTGGCACGGAACGTCATTCACTCGGCCCGTTTGCACGTGAGTGTGGGTTTGTTAGAGAAAGAGAGAGAGAGAGAGAGAGAGAGAGAGAAAGAGAGTGTGTGTGTGTGTGAGAGAGAGAGAGAGAGAGAGAGAGAGAGAGAGAGAGTGTGTGTGTGTGAGAGAGAGAGAGAGAGAGAGAGAGAGAGAGAGAGAGAAAGAGAGAGAGTGTGTGTGAGAGAGAGAGAGAGAGAGAGAAAGAGAGTGTGTGTGTGTGTGAGAGAGAGAGAGAGAGAGAGAGAGAGCGAGAGAGAGAGAGATAGTCTGACTAAGTTAATAAAGAGAGAGCGAGAGGGTGGGGGGGGGGGGGGGGGGGGGGCTACAGTAGGACGGGTGTTTTCCAGCACAGTGGACAGGAAGTACACAAACAGCTAGTGACAGGTCACGAGAGGTCCGTGCGGGCGCGCACAGGGGGGGCACGGAGTGTCACGTCTCATCCCTCATCCAAGGGCCTGGCTGGCAGTGAACAGAGAGTAACGGCGGAGCAAAACAAAGCAGCCTGCTGCCCCGAGCTCTGGGGGTCTGAGCGGTCCCCATACTGTCTCCAAGCCTGCCCTCTGCACTCTGCATGCTGCTGCAGACCGCATAGGCACCAGGGCAGCCAGGCACTGCGGTGCCCTCCCAATACGTTTCTCATCCCCTCGGCAACAAACAGGCGCACGCAGTGAACCACACTCACCAACGTACCAGCAAACAAATAAACGAACGCCAGTGGAGTCATGGCTCAGGATGGTTTAGGATCGTTTCCATCGTGTTGGAATATCCTTCAAAGAAGGTTTTCCTGTGACTGCTCTGCTAGTGTGTGTGTGTGTTACTGTGGTAACCTGGTGTGATTTGGGGAGGGATATTGGTTCAAGGTTAGCTCTGTGTCACACACATCCCCTTCTGACGTAGCGAGGTGCAGCTGGGGAGTGGTGGGGGGTATAATTAATGGGCCAACACTTTGGGGGGAGGGGGGTCGGCCTCTCGCGTACACTGCCAACACGGCCGGAGAGTTGTGCTGACTCCAAAAGCGACTGGCTGTCTATGTGTATCACTCTTAAGTGTGAGTCTTTTTTCCTATGAGCGTGCAACTTTTTTTTGCACGGATATTCGTGTCTGTTTTTGTGTTTACAAAAGCCAAAGTGCATGTAGCCTATATATTATTTTTTTTGGCGGTGCACAATGTCTCCGGGTACAGAGGCAGGAGTTTTCCCCTCAGTGCAGAAGCCATTAGTCAGAATGGAGGTGATTTATGGGTTGTCTCCTTGTGGAATTTAAATGAACTGCCTGTGCTGTACAGGGGAGCAGGGGGGGGGGGGGGGGGGCACACAGCTTTTGGTTGCTCCCCAGTGCTTTATCTCTCTGCCTCCCTCCCTCTCCCTCTCTCTCGCTCTCTCTCTCTCTCTCTCTCTCGCCCTCCCTCTTCTTCCATCTCTCCATCTGTCTGTCCAACTCGTATCATTCGCTCCCTTCCTCTCGCTCTCCCTCGCGGGACAAATTAGGATCGCTTCCTGGATCCAGGTGTGTCGTCAGGTGGTCAGCTCTCCCGAGAATTGCGGAGGACTTTTGCAGCAGAAAATAATGTGCAACGAGACGAGAAAATTGTTTTCTTTCACGGATTTAAAAAAAAAAAAATGAGTAGACCCAGAAAACAAACAGGAGAATATTGCATATCAAGGCATGAGTAGAGTCTGTTCAACAAAGTGCTGACCATTAGAGCAAGTCTGTTCAAGAGCAATAAAACCCCCCCAAAAAGTTACAAAATCTTAATCCCTGGCGTTATTATCCGATTTCTCACCCGGAAGAGTATTTGTAAAGTTTGTGCTTGAATTCAGTTGTGCCTGAGGTGCAGCCTTCCCCTAACATCCACGGCACTCCTCGTTAGCTCAAGGCCGTCTTATGCCCCCCCCCCCCACCCTCAGATCCATATTAATGATGTTGTGGAACCGCACACTCCTCCCTGACGGCGAGATGATGTATGACGGAGAGTGGAGAGACACGCCTGGAGAGTGGCGAAGAGGCCGAGGAGGCCGACTCAATGGCCGCGGCGCTCCGCACGCTGCCCGTGATTAATCTGGACCGCTTCATCCGCGTTCCCTCTCGGGCGGGCGGGGCTCGCGCGCCCCTACGGCCGGCGTGTCGGTGGCGAGCCGGGTGCCAGACAGGGAGGGAGAGAGAGAGAGGGAGAGGGAGAGGGAGAGAGAGAGAGAGAGAGAGAGAGAGAGAGAGAGAGAGAGAGAGAGAGAGAGAGAGAGAGAGAGAGAGAGAGAGAGAGAGAGAGGAGGCAGAGGAGGAATCTCCGTGACATCCTACAGTACACAAACATTGGACAGTATGAATATGGATTCCTGCAGTGTGGGAGAGGGCACGTTTGGTTTTGTGAGACAGGTCCAACCCTCATCATGTTATGTGTGCGCAATCGCATGTCGATTTGTGTGTTTGAGCTCCACTGCTGACAAGCCACATTCGTTTTCGTCAGCGGGATTAGAGCCCATCGTCTCAACATCTCACCTCATAACGCCATCCCAACGGCTTACTCAAAACACTTCATATGTGGAGATATTATGATGATTTATTTCCCCTGCATGAGTCGTCTTGACCTTTGGGGTCATTGTGAAATACTAATCTTTCCAAGAAATAACGACATACACAATTATTATGCCTAGCTTATATCAATATCAAAATCGCTGCAAGGCACAGTATTTAACATGTATTTATGCACATTTCAGACTAATTTCAGATTCATATGGTTCTACTTTAAGGTATTTAAGGACAGAAGGACAACTCAAGAACTCAGACTCCTGGAGATGAAGTTCAGAATAATGAGTTTCTGTACTGAATACTAAACTTCGTTTAGCACCAAAGTGCTTAAATAACTAAAAGTTTAACTGGCACTGCCCTCTCTTAATTCTCAATGAGTTCTGGAACAGTTCATTGCACAAGTTAAGCTCTGCCCAGAGCATTTAAGCTACAAAACGTATGATACACTCCTGTAAATGAATATGACCTACAGTGCTTCCCAGTTTCCACAAGCCCCTGGAGTATTTTCATTTCAAGGCTTCTCCTGACTGTCAATATTCTAAGGGAACGTCCTCTCTGACAAAGAGAGAGAGAGAGAGAGAGAGAGAGAGAGAGAGAGAGAGAGAGAGAGAGAGAGAGAGAGAGAGAGAGAGAGAGAGAGAGAGAACAGAGATATGTCTGTGGTCAGTCTGTGGAAGATCCTGACCTTTTCTTCCCTCCCTCCTTCTTTCTGGTCTCTGGGTAACCAGGCGCCTCCACAGCAGCCTGCCCATGGGGCCGCCAACTCGTCCACGGTACCTCCACGGCACCCCCAGCCATGCTGTGAGTGGGGCCAGGCCACAGAGCACCCTCGCTGGGCTCTTGCTGAGGTTTTGACAGCCCGTCGTCTCCAACGCCTGGATGAAGGGAGCCACTGAGGGATCGCTCCCCTGGGTCAGGGGAAAACAAGACAAAAGGCTTCATCTTTTTTATTTATTTCTTTACAAACGAACACAACAAGTATATTTTGACAGTGTTCATTAAACAGGTAGACATTATTTTTTTTACATTTTTTTATTAAGTATGTGTTCCATTTAAAGTTCCTTACTGGCACTTGAAGTAAAAAAAAATCCGACTCAAACAATGACATGAAGTGTTCTTTAATACTGCTTTGTGGAAAACACATTAAAAAAAATAAATCGGTACATTATTTCATAAAGCACAAACGTACCCTAAAGGCTACCTTCTCCATGAATCAGAAGCAAAATTACTTTGTGGCACGCAAAGCATTCAGATACTATTCTACTACTGTCCGGTGAAACATTCATATTCTATATCTAATTCAATGAAATCTTGTTCGGATTCCAAGCCTGTCACGATGGGTAACCACTGCCAACCCCTTCTGGGCCAATGTCATTAGAGCGCCAACCAGTCGTATTCAGCTAGCTCTCAGGCTGTACGGTTGGTGGAGGGATGGCTGGACGAGGGAGGGAGGCAAGGGGTGAGTTTGGTGGGGGGGTGGGGGGGTTGGGTCTGATGTGTGAGGAGAGTTTGTCACTTCGATTCTGTCTAACTATTCAGCTCCAGCCAAAGGGCCTGACTCATTAACAGCCATAGAGAATCTGTGACTGCCATGACCTTGGTGTGGCTGAGGAGGGGGATGGGAAAGGGAAAGGGAAAGCCAGACGTCCCCAGCCGAACCGTCGCGTGTGACGGAGGCTCACGACGAAAGGTACCATCAGCGCTTGGCTAGGATTTTGGTTTCTCATGTAAATTTGATGTCGCTACTGATATTTTGTGCATCAAACCAAACAAAAGAAAATCCAACTAACTTTCAGGACATATTTTCTTTGCGTACACTGTGCTGAAAAGTAGCTGTCCAACTCTTTTAGCATTGACGTTAATGGACCACGTGCTCGTTCTGAGTGCCCTGGATTAATCCCCAGCTTGTCCTTCGGGTTTTGGAATAACGTATAATAAAACAGCGGGAACCTCATTTGACTCTCTGTGCTAACTTTTGATCAATTTGCTCTCTATAATGCAGGGATATTTGTTTATATATAACATTAGATTGAGATGTGTGTGAAATATTGTGAAATGTCTGGAGGACAGCCAAGCAAAGGGGCCAATCATGTGTCTGCGGTGAAGTCCCCTACAGACAGAGAGCAGCCTCTCCCCGCTGTCTCCCCCCTCTCCCCCCCCCCCCGTTTCCCCTGCCATCATGTCAGAGGATGTATCCAGCAGCCCGGATGACAAAGACTTACGTAAGGAGACCCTGGGTCCCCACCGCTCCGTCAGGGAGAGACAAGACAAAGCCAGCACACAAAATGTACATCGGGTCAAGACCACAGAGAAGAGCCTTTCACCATGTTGAATGGAGCGATCAGCTCCCACACTGAGAAAACTCCCTTTCTGCTGAAAAGCTTCACGAGGGGGATGTGCGTGCTTGACTTTATCGTAAAGGGGTCGACCTCCGGCTGGCAAAGTCACCGTCGTCATTCGGCGTGAAAAGCTAGGCTGTCACATGCCCGCCGCGGTGGAACGCATTGGCCTGAGGAAATCCTATGTGTTAGCGTGGCTATTTTTCCCCACCGGAGACCAGCCTCTTCCCTGGCTTTATCTTCCACCTACAGGTCCTCCCCCCCGTTGTTGTGCTGTGTCAGCGGGAAAATAAAAACGGTGAGGCGGAGAGAAGGTTAATGCCCCCCCCCCCCAAACACGTGCACAAACACTGCCCTGCGCACGTACGCTGGATTTGCATCTCCGTGCGCCAAACACACGACCGGAGGATTTTTGCACGCACCCGTGCACGGACGCCCCTTGTGCCGTCGCACGTCGGTGCCATCCACATTGACCTTTTCCCCTGAAACTTCCTTGGGAACGCGCCCTCCACGCCCCCTTCGTCTTGTCCAATGCACCAGCTCCTCTTTCCCCGTCTCTCTTATTTTTGAATTCCTCGGGCTCTATTCAGTTTTTCCTCCTTTCCCGATCCCCCTCTCCCTCCCGAAGATGTCCTCGGTGCGCGCCAAGCGGCCACAGCGGTGGCTTGTTCCTGGCTCTTATGAAAGCCTCCCTTTGAAAAAGACTTGGCCAGGGCCGACGCAGGGGAAGCAGTCCGGGGCGAACGTAACTGGAGAAGGGGCCACTAATATCGTGTGCTGTCTTGCGTTGTTTTGGTTGCTTTGACCTGCTCCAGTTTTCTCTTGAAGACATCAAATCCTTCCCAGTCTCTTTTGGACTCCGTTCCCCTGGTGGACCCCCTCGGAAACTCTTTGAAACTCTTTTACTCTGTACCCCCCCCCCCCCCCCCTTCCTCCCTCTCCTCCTCCCCCTCCTCCTCCTTTCCTGGTAACCATAGACAACAACAAAGAGACTGAGTGCATTTGAGTGGGAATCAGTTTGAGGCTGTTGTTGTTTGCGGCTGCCTGGCTACGGTGCAACTGGCTTCTGCTCTCTGGTGGCCTGGTCCTTTGTTCGGTCTGAGGCAGCTCACAATGAATGCAGGCCAGAGGCCAGAGGCATGGCCAGCGTCCCACTCACTCCACGTCTGTAAGAGCTTTCCACTCATTCCCCTCTCCTGAGAGATACCTGTCTGAAGTTCTACGCTCAAACCCTGGTGTCGGAATGTCCGTTTTTTTTTGTACCTCCACGCGTTTTTAATGGTGTTCCAAACGTTTTAGCCCCAAATGATGATGTGTTAAAATATGTATTTTTTTCTTTTTAAAAAGATATAGCTCTGTAAATTATTTGGCTTATTCATGCTGCATGAATGTTCAGAAATAGTGATCAGGGCCCAAGCTGTTTCTCAGAAATCTCTGAGAGTGAGCCTGCTGGCTATTTGGCTGTGGGCAGTTTCAGCACCCCATCAAGCGGACAGCTCCGCAGGCAGTGGACCCTCCACTGGTAAGGAATCTAAGATTATCGATCATCTGTAACATCGTTCCGACATGAAGGTCATGATTGCCTTTTCAACAACATTATCAAAAGCCCTGGTTATGTTTGATTGATTAGCTATTTACATGTTTAGGTCTGTTTAATTATTGTTTTTGTTTAAGAAGCCCTAGAGACTCCTAATGTACTGCCGGGCAGAAGCACGAGGTGAATTACTGCTCCACCAGCAAGTGTCCTGTCACTCCAGCACAGGACGTTTCGTGTTAAACGTCGATCAATTGTAATAAAACTGTGACATTGACACGTATCGATCGCGCTTCCTCAATCTTCCCCTACCAATTAGACCAAACCATCTCCACGGAGATCCCTCGGCCAGCCTATCCCATGGCAGTTAGCTCCTAATTTCTCTCTCTCTCTCTCTCTCTCTCTCTCTCTCCCCCCCTCCCCCTCTCACCAGTCCTTCCGTCCCTCCTCACCTACACCTTCGTTCCCCATTCCCCGTCCTTACCCTTCCCTCTCATTGTCCTCTCATCTATGTCTTTCTGTTTGTTGTGTGCATTGATCTCCGTGGTTCAGAGATTTAGAGATGGAGGTGCCACAGATAGCTGACTGGCGGGCACAGCGAGCAGGTGCGGAAAAACAAACAATCGCCCCTAAACAAACCCCAGAAGCAATTTAGGCCTTGTGTGCTTCCTCACATAGACAAACTCCATGACAATTATGAGGCCTAATACAAAGTAGGCAAACATGCACCCCAGACACACCTGGTGCACGGATTATTTGGGTTTGTGGGTTTCAGAGACTCTGTTCCTAGATTCCTTATACTGGTCACGTCATCATTTTGCGATTGCACTTAATGGTGATGAGGAGGCAGAAGGGGTCTAATCTAACCTGGGATATGTCCAGTCTAGAGGGGAAAAATTTTGAAGACCTCCTGCTGATTGATCTCTCTCAATATTTTTTGAAAGCTATGTGTAGTAGTAGTTTAGCGTTGGAGTGTCCCATCTGTTTGAATCTCTATCCACCAGCAAACCACAGCAAAAACAAGAACAGTGGGAGAAAACATGTCGTTTACAGACATAGCCTCATTACAGACGCCCAGACTTGAAGCATGGGAAAGCGATTCTCCATGACAGATTAAGGCTATTTCTGAGTTGGCTTTACTACAGAGACTGATATTCTTCATATCACAGCACTCTTATTTGTTTATAATTTAAGACTGATCATTCTCTTCCTCATTCATCATTCATCACGTCGAGGGATAAAAATGTCAAAGCAGTGACATCATCACTATATATGTTTTTTTTTCCTGCAGGCTGGAACCTTAATTTAATAAAACTATGAAATCAATAAAGGGGAAAAAAAGGCAGCAATAAGAAACGGAGTCAGCGCATTTAGTTGGAGGAAAGGGGTTATTGACACAGAGAGAGGGCAAAGAGTGGAATACAATAACAGCGGGAAAGAGTCAATGTCAATGAAATGTAGACAGCCCCCCCCCCCCCCCCCCCCCCACCACCCCCCAATGCCAGTGTTCTCTACTCCAACCATCGGCTCCATTACGCTAACGCTCAGCCGTTTGCCACGTCGGGAAAAGAAAAGCAAACGCCCTTCAGCACCCATCTCAAAAGTAAAAGGAATCCATTGTGTGACTGAGCCGCCTGCTGTTGGCGCGTGTGCTGATATTTGGCAATAGCTGTCTTCACAATTAACACCTTGCATTTAAAAATGCATTTGGTCTCACCTAACATATGCTTGTTGTGTGTGTTGCTATTTGTTTTGGATGTGTATGCGTGTGTGTGTGTGTGTGTGTGTGCGTGTGTGTGTGTGCCTGCACCATTACATTGCTGGAACCCACCTCCAGGAAAGAAAAAAAAAAGCAGCTCAGTTTTACTCCTCTCCGTTTTTATTTTTAGAGGCTGGAGGCTAATGAGAGGGAGAGGGGGAGGGAGCCGGAGAGAGTGAGGGACAGCATCAAAAGTGGAAGGATCCAGGAAGGAGGGAGAGAGAGACGAGGGAATGAAGGGGGAGAGACGGACGGCGAGAGAAAGAGGGAGTAAAGCCAGTTTTGGGTTGGTTCCTGGGAAAGAGAGTGTGGGGTGGTAGAAAGTGACGCGATGGGCGCTCCGACCACGGAGTAAAGAAAAGAAGGGGCACGGCACACCACAAACAGCCCCCCCCCCCCCCCCACACACACACACACACACACATTCCCTACACCACCTTCCTTACCCCACCCTCACCATCGCAGCCGCGCCAACCTTTCACTAGAGGCTCGGGTGGAGGGGAGAGAGAGGGGGAGGGCGGTGAGCGGAGGGAGAGGGAGGAGGAGGGGTGAGGGAGGGGAGGGGGGGCTCCGCTGCAACGGCCGTATAAAAAGCCCAGCCTGAGAATCCGTCACCACAAACACACTACGCGCACACGTGGACTCTTGTGGCTGCTCTCAGTCTCTCCCCCTCTCGCTCTCGTACTCCTCCTGCCTTCCGCTCGCTCTCCCTCTCTCCCTATCTCTCTCTCACACTCTCTCTCTCTCTGCCTCACACTCTCTCTCTCTGCCTCGCTCTCTGGCGCTGTCCAGGTCCTGCTGAGCGCTTCTCTCTCTCCGTGCCGCGCGCCCGCACTCCTCTCTCACTTCCCCAACTCAGAGTGGCCATGTGAGCCCCCCGCCGCGCCGCATGTCTACCCGTGTGTGCTCCCTGCGTCCGTCTGCCTGCAACAGAGGGGGGAGTGAGCGTGTGCGCGAGCGCGTGCCTCCCACTTCCGCGTGAGCGAGGGAGTGAGCGGAGCGGAGCAGCCGAGGCGTATCGAGTGCATGTGGGTCTTTCTCCTACCCTCACACACTCGCCGCTCCTCTTTCTCCTCTTCTAGGGATCTCCTGGTCCCTTCCGTCGGTGGCAGGCTCCCCACACCCGGCAGTCACCATTTCCGCCCCCGGGAGACCCACGCTGGCAGCGCAGCCCCTTCCCCGACTCAGCATCGGGAGGAAGACCCTGGTGGCGGCTGCCGTCGGGGTCATGCTGGTCCTGGTGCTGGTGGTGCTCATCCCCGTGCTGGTCAGCTCCGTGGGCACCGACGCCAGCCACTATGAGATGCTGGGCACCTGCCGCATGGTGTGCGACCCCTACCTGAACAAGGGCACCCCGGCCAGCAGCACCAGCCCCAGCGACATCCAGGCGGAGGCCGAGGCTCTGAGCGACCACAGCAACATGCCCCCGCCCTCCACGCTGGTGCAGGGCCCCCAGGGAAAGCCCGGTAGGCCTGGCAAGCCGGGTCCCCCAGGACCACCTGGAGAGCCGGGCCCGCCGGGTCCAGTGGGACCGCCCGGGGACAGAGGGGACCGGGGCAGGACTGGGATTTTGGGCTTGGGCGGGGGGGACGGAGCTATCAGCACGGCCACCTACAGCACGGTGCCCCGGGTGGCCTTCTACGCCGGGCTTAAGAACCCCCACGAAGGCTACGAGATCCTCAAGTTTGACGACGTGGTCACCAACCTGGGGAACAACTACGACGGCATCTCGGGCAAGTTCATCTGCAGTATCCCTGGCACCTACTTCTTCATCTACCATGTGCTGATGAGAGGAGGGGATGGCACCAGCATGTGGGCAGACCTCTGCAAAAATGGCCAGGTGAGGGATACTTTTTTTACTGCTTTCCACTACATTGCTGTTTTCGTTTCGTAGTTGATTACTACATTTACTACGTGTGTACTGTTTAGTTATCTTACAGATACAGATTTAAACAAAAAATATATTAAGCCTGACAGACCTGTCCTTTGTAAATAGAATGTAGTAATTTTTTTCTCACTCTGTGACAGAAGATTGTTTAACAATAATTTAGAAAGAAAAAGAAAAAAAAAACTAACAACGGTCGGACTAGTGAAAATGCAAATGCATCTGATGCACCTACCCAAAACACCAGAGCGAACAGATAACGGTCACACAGCTGGGGAACCAAACGCGCCTAGAGAGAACGATGTGTAGGCTGGCGCGCAACTCGCGTCCGCTTGCTTGATATGCTGTGACATTGCGTGCGTCCCTGGAATCAAAGTATGGACATTTTCCGCTACAATGTTAAAGAAAGGCTTGCCTCGTCCTTTTTATTAACCTAATAAAGCGCAAATAGATTAGCCTATTTGTTTTCCTTCAAATATGACGAGAACAGATTCGTCTGAGAATCAGACCAAAAACGTATTTTATCGAAAGTGAAAAGTCTTTAAGAATGGACACGTGTTGGGCTCACTGTAATAACTATACCAAAGACAAAGTTATAGGGACATTATTTCAGTTGAAATATCTGTTTAATGTCGTACACGTTATAGTAAGAATACACGTATTGTTACATGCATTCAAATAACTGCTAGTATCATTACTTTTACTTTCAATATGTAAAAAGTAACAATAAGTGCACACCAGTGACAGAGTAATCACTATGTGAATCGGCTAGATCATGTAAAATTTTTATTTGGCATAATTTTGCCATTTCATCAAAACTAAGACCGGCGACCTCTTTTAGGCATTTTATTGTGCAGCCACAATAGAATGAGCTTATTTTTTATTTCATTTAATCGTACTTTTAATGTTTTATTTTCGCTGTTTTAAGGCAAGACTGTTACTTAAATAACCTGTAAATGTTCTTCTTGTGCCCGGAGGCTTAAATCGTAATAATGATATGCAAGTGCAATTGCACTGCGGTGACATAGCTACGTGTGAGGAACTTTCTCCATCTCAGGATAAAATAAAACGAAGAGCAAGCCCTTCTTTCCCTGGATAATGTCAACTAGTTTTTGAGCAAACTGAAGAGAGGCTCTCTAATTCATATGCTTCAAACATTTCCTTCTATAATACCATAAATTAACATTGTCAAGGCAAAACAAGGATTCTCATCTTTAGGTGCCGTGAGAAAATTCTGAATAGGTTTTTAAATAATTATAAATTAATCAATCTTTAATTTGTCAGGTAATTAATATTTCAATTTTTCTGGAAGAGGATGTGGTGTTTTAAAGCAAGTTGAAATATAATAGGTTAGATTTAGA
This sequence comes from Galaxias olidus, assembly GCA_026901105.3. Classification (NCBI taxonomy): domain Eukaryota; kingdom Metazoa; phylum Chordata; class Actinopteri; order Galaxiiformes; family Galaxiidae; genus Galaxias; species Galaxias olidus. Next base: position 166,599 of record JAPMUY010002049.1, on the reverse strand, counting down.
TTTAATTTGGCATCCTGGCTGTCACACTTGGCTCCAGGAGGTGTGTGACAAATATATTAAAGCCAGTATTATGATCTGGAGTTCAGAATCTCCAAGGATTTTGTATGGTCAGGAGAGGCATAGAAAATACTGTATATTCAAACTTACCCAACAATAACTGACTGAGCAATATACAATTTTCAAACCATCAATAAAAAGTCAACCTGTTTTCTAGAGTGGCCTTTTATTTTTTTATTCAGAAAGTTTTTAATCTACAGATGCTTTCTTGCTGATGTAAGAAAAATGGAAACAGGGCATTACATTTGCGAGGAGAAATATTGAAGATTAATATTTGAAATATGTTGGTCAGAACGCACTCATCAAGATGGAATCAAATCGATTCTTTCGTTATAAAGTAGAGCAAAAGAAAGAAAACAATGAGAGAGAATCCATACCAGGGTCTCTTGTGTGCGGGCTGTATCTCTCCATCATCCACTCACTGTTACCAAAGCAACAGGGTATATTGTGTAGCAACACTGAAGATGATAACTAACATTACACAGATGAGTGCTGCAGAACCAACGCATCAGATGACCTGTCTGTTGAACTGAGACGAGACGAGCGTAGGGAAATCCCAGCGGCCCCCTGAACGACCCTTGACCTTGGAAGCTGTAGCCTGGCCTATCAAAGCAGACAGACATCCAAACAGGGAGGAGCACACACCATCCGACGTGTATTTCAATGTGAGGCATCGGAATGCCAAGCTAACAATAACCACTGACCCTTTAGTTTAGTTTGTGGACCGTGTATCCAATCCACTATGATCAAAGCATTTAAGTGTTTCACAACGTGCTTGGTGGTAAGACAGGGATTGCTGTAGAACAAGGCGTTGGCATGATACCAGTAAAGGGCATTCCTCAGGAACACCAGGGAGACCAGGCCAGATTGCATGGCCGCCGGCTCCAAAGACGGAGAAGATCCACGCCACGTCTCCGGAGTTTGAGCCTTCTGAAGTCGCCAAGATGCCAAACTTTAGGCACGTCAAGGAGAGGGAGAAGGATGCGAAGGCCCCCCCCCCCCCCACCCCCACCCATCCACCTCCATATATAACGTCTCGCTCGGCAATAACGTTTATGGGTGGTGTAAAAGCGTTGATACATAATAGGCAAAGGGGAACATATGTTGCCATAAAGCACCTTCTGTTCCCGCTTCATTGTGCTCCCCAGAGGAGGGTGTGGAGGCACTTAAGTTAGACACAGGCAGCAGCGCACGTCTCCCGAGACTGGGGTAATGTTTATAAAGTGGTAACTGCTTGCCTAATGAAACATGCCTCCGCTCTCTCTCTCTCCGTCAGCACTGCGTTGAGGGGAGATACAGACAAACGCACACAGACAAACGCACACAGACACACACACAAACGCACATGCGCGAACACGCGCGAACACTCGCATACGCACGCACGCACACACACACACGCACACACACACACACACACACACACACACACACACACACACACGCACACATTCGCTCACAAAGACCGCTCTTGCCAGAAAAGCTCGCAGTACTTTTTCCGTTTGCTCACGGACGGAGAAGGTGAAAACCCACAGACCCCAGTGCAGCTGTCTGCGTAAAGGACTGTAAATGGTTATAAATGTTGGGGGGGGGGCAACTTGTAAGTTGCGCGGGGCAATTGATGAAGTGCAGCGAGGACAGTCGATGGTCCACCGGCAGTGCTTCTGCCTTCCTCAGCTCATTTAAAGCTTGGGCTTGGGAGGACGGGGAATTGCAGACAATGGCGGTATTTTATCATCTTTTGGCCTGGTTGAAGCCGCAGGGGCCCAAGGCAGCGCTGTTGTTCTGGGCCCTGTGCTCCTCCCACTCCGGGGGGGGGGGGGGTTCTTAGAAGTCTTAATATCCACCAGCCATATTTCTCCCCCATCTCCTGTTCTTACTCGTTCGCTTTCGCCGTTGGTGAATAAAAAAAAATAAAAAAAAAGGAATTCCGGCGGAATGTGCCCGGAACTTTGACATGAAACTTTCATGCCACAGTAGACTTGCGCTTCTTGGTAAGAAAACAAATGGAAATCTATTTTCAGAACAGTCCACTTTGCACTCGGCGCTCCTCTCTCCGTGCACTCGCTCTCCCCTCTTCTTTGTCCCCCGTTCTCTCACTCGGGTGCCAAATATTCAAACCAATTCCAGTCTTCTCCCAAGGACGTGTCGGCGTCTTGCTTCCTTTGAGTTGGACACATCCTTGGAGACAAGGAAGTGACAATGAAGACACATTTATTTCCACAGACATGTGCACAAGCATTGGGGGAGTCGAGAAAGCTGTATTCTTGTGCCAAAGAGTCTATTTAATTGTAATTAAAAATGTTGAACCAGATCCAGGCTGTGTTTGTGCTCCTCCTCTCTGTTCCCCTCTTAATATTGTTATTAATCCGCAAAACCGTTTCAGAGTTAATTAAAAGCAATGACTTGAGCGTCACTCTCTCAAGAGGGCCATGGTGAATAATCACTCTGTCTCCTCCTTTAATAAGCTCCAGCGTCCTCCGCGCACATGGCTCTTCCCCCAGCAATTACTGCGCCGCACACACACTCACAAACACCTCCTCCACCTCTCTCTCACATGCGCAAACACGCATACACGCGAGCACACAAACACGCAAACACACAAACACACATACACACGAACGGTGCACTGACCTCCAGCGCAGGTGTTCTCTGCTTTGCTTAGTTTCTTGTCTGTGTATCGTAACGGTATTTCAAACGGTTAGAAAAGGTCTTCCTCCCCCTCGCAAAACACAGGGTTTAGCATGCCGAGGCGTTCAAGACGATCAAACACTTTTGGCCTTGGCACAAATGTTCTGAGCATATCGTTGCACTTGAACTTCAGGGATATCAGGGGCTCAAACGTCAGTGGCACGCCAGAAGGTATTGTGCCGGTCAAAACGTGCTTAAACATGCTCGCAGTGTTTCCACTGCGTGTTCACGCCCAAAGCCTTCCTTAGAGAGTGATACATTTACACTGCAGTTGTGGTTTATTACAGTAAATTAGAAAGAAAAATAATGCTCGCTAGTTATTGATGCCATGATAGATATGTGCATATTCATAGTTTGCTAGCTTGGAATGCTCGTCCTGAAAGCACACCGGCCTTGGGATGAAGGAGGAGTGGGACATAGGCCTACCGATAGAAAATAGCTCGTTTTCGTTGTCGACAAGTAATGGGTGTGCACTAAAACCTTTTGGCTAGCAGTAATTTGTCTCCACTCCACAAAAAAAAAATACCAAGAGCTTTCTGGAAGCTGTCAATAAGTTTTAGTCAGATAATTAAACGTCCTCTCATCCCGTCTCGCTGTCAGTCTTCTCTCAGAAAAAACATACAAAGGGCAATACATTTACCGCCGGACACAGAATGCTGGAGCCTCACTCCATAATGCTGCAAGCTCTTCACGAATGTCCCAATGGTTCAGAGTAAAAGGCGTTTCTTAACCCGCTGAGGGCATTGAGATACAAAGTGGCTTTCCGGAAGCTCCAATCTGCGCATCCTTTTCCTTCTAAGCTCTCTGTCCGAGCCCTTTCCCTCCTATGAAGGCATCTCTGGGGGCTTCATAAGCTCTGGTGCCCATGAGATGGTTTAGCCTACCGCTGTTCAGTCAGGTGTGACCCACGCAGTGTGCTTACATGTGGAGGCAATCTCAACAACAAATACAACAAAGGGAGCCATCTGGATCTAGCCCGCTACCTCTTACACCTGTTTCTGTTGATTAATGAAACCTGTTTCACAGGAAGGGAGGTTCCACCAAATGCTTTTCACACGACTACTTTCACTATCATTTACAGTATCGTTAGTGCGGCAAATGTAGAGTTTTGTTGGTTGGTTGATTACAGTTTTTAGTTTTATTTCACAATCGCTTCGGCACTCCTTTCTCAACATTGTGGTTTTTTTTTTATTCTAGACACAGAAAAATATGACTTTTTCAAAGCTCTTAAAACTATTTTCAATTGCTTGGATACAATACACATAGGCTTACCCTAAGATAATTTGTTCATTTAACAGAAATCATCAGTTAAAAATGACACAACATAACATCAAAGTATTACCATTTCAAAATGTAATTCATACATACATTCAGACATACATATACATATACATATACATTATCATACATTACATATACGACTGTCTTTACATTTCATACAATGCATCTAACTATCAACTGATAAAACTGCTCAAAAGTATAAGTGAGTGACTGTTACATTACTCCTAATGCATAACTTTATGGAAACGGATAAACAATATTCCATGTTTAGATGAGGAAAATTACAGGGTAAAGACCTCCCTTGACGTCAATTACCATGGACCATGAATCACATTATGTAGTATGTAGGATGTAGTATTTTATCAACATTTCTTATCAGCCACTGTTTCTATGGTCCCATGTACCTGTTCCAGACAACGTTTTCAGGTTTGGCAATATGTATACATGTAGGTCATTGTCATTACTTTTGCAACACTGATGACCCGCTACAAACGATTGATTTCACACTGTGTTAAGAGCTAAAAACCACATAGCAACAACATGGTGCAGGAGGGTGAGGCGGGTCAGAATAGAGGCCAGGCAGTGAGACGAAGGTGACGAGGAGGAGAAGGACGTGGCGGTGAAAGGGATGGCAGGAGACTAGGTACCCCCTCTGAGAGGAGGCCTGGAAGTCGTTTTAATCATGGTCCCGTTTGAGAGGTGGTGTGAGGGATGTGGCAGAGAGCAAGGTTTTGTATTTCAAGAAATGAATTTGAGGAAGATGATTTTGTGCCGACACTTTGTAGCTGTAGGCTACTTGGGGTACATTTTTCTTTGACCGAAGTTTGGAATTTAATTTCATACAGAAAATCCTTTTCAAATTTTGTTCAATGATTCCGCTGTCTCTCTACTACTCCTTTTGGCTGCATTTAGAACCATATTAAAACACGTATTAAGTATTTTATACTTCAATATTATCGGATTGTACCAACAACTAAACAGTGAAAGTATTTAGTGTCTTGTGTGATGTAAACTAATGTTACTATGGAATTTCATGACAAATTTGATATTTTAATCAATGATTCACAAGTTGCGAGGTTTCCTCAAGTGTTGATGGTTCTGAGTGTTGTGTCTAAGGTTTTGAAAATTACCAAAACGTTTGAAAATGAGTACTATTGTATAAAACTATGCGATACTAAATGTATCAATTTTGAACATAATAGTAATATCTCACTAAATGAAATGTTCCACTAGTAAACAATTAACAACACAAGAATCGTTGATTGGGAATCACTTAAAAAAAGAAACACAACCTCTATTTGTATTATTCTTGAGGTAGGATGGGATCCAAATAAAGACCTGGTATTCTTGACCTAGGCTAGTTGTGGCTCTGCCAGGCTGAGAGAGGCATCTGTGCGGCATCTGTGTTGGGAATCACTTAAAAAAAGAGACACAACCTCTATTTTCAATATTCTTGAGGTAGGATGGGATCCAAATAAAGACCTGGTATTCTTGACCTAGGCTAGTTGTGGCTCTGCCAGGCTGAGAGAGGCATCTGTGTGTCTCCTTAAACAGAGAGACTCTGTCTGCAAGAACCAGACTGTGTCTGGCATGGGAGAGCCTCGGCCTTTGGTATTGATCCCACAGTGTGTGTGTGTGTGTGTGTTCGTGCCTGCGTGTGGCGTGACCCACTCTCCCTCTGACAGACCCATCTCTCTGTCTCTGCTGTGATGTATGCTATGGTCCTCCCTCTATAATCAGCTGGAGGGGTAGCGGAGGCCAACCTTTGGCCTTGATCTGCTGTGTAATTGGACATTGGCTTTGACACGCTGCCGAATGGAACATTAGAGGCAGCCTAATTAGGTGCGGACGGGCTATTAAATGAAGATTTGCCTGGTGTGGTTAGGAAATACCACCCAGATTGGAAATGTCAAGATGACATCGGGCTGTCATCTGCGCCGATGGGGAGCGGGGGGGGGGGGGGGGGTGTATCATTTATTGCTGAAGTTTCCAAACTTACTGTACAGTACAGGAGACACGATCCCCCACCTCTCCACTCGATTGGCCACTTTTGAGCCTGTCTGCATCCCCCGCTTCAAACCGACAGCAGCCCGGGCTTACCGGTGCAGACATCCCCTGACTGTCGTCTGAGATTGACTAGCTCATGAATAAGCGCTGTAACATCTCGGGCATTGGGAGACCAGAAAGCATGCGGTCCAAAATAGACTATGGATTTCCAGCAGTGGCAGACCGACTCAGGCCTGACATTGGTGTTGACTCACAAGGCTTCTTCGTTTTAATGAGAGTCTACAAGAGGGGAGGGGGGGGGGGGGGGGATGGAGAGCCCACGGCTATGCTCTTATGTAAACAACTCCCTTCCTGCCCTGACATTTCACCGTCAGCCAAGTACGACCATGTGGTTAACACGGCTATCCCCACCGGGAGGAAAAAAATGAATATAGGAAAAACAACAATATATCAACAACTCTTCCAGCAGTGGATGATGAATAGGCGAGTTCATGAAAAATGTATGCCACAGCGAAACCCAGAGTCTGCTCCCCCCCCCCCCCCCCCCAAAGACCATTATATTGAAACTCCCATTGCCTCATTTCGGCGCGATCTTTATGCAGAAACAAATTCCTATGATGATGCATAACGTCTTCTGAACAATCAGTGTTTCCAAGGAAAAAAAAGCAGACTCTGTGAGAACAAATTGGGTCACGATGTCACGTTTCTCCCCCTCTGAAAGCTGATTTTCGGAGGTCGTGGAGAGGGATACTGGAGGTAGAGTGTTGAAGTACGAGGCAGGCAGGCAGGCAGGCAGGCAGGCGGCACACGGCGTCTCACAGTAATTGACTGACCGGGGTGAGTCACGGAGGAGAGACAGAGTGGCCGTGACACAGCCAGGTCACAGTTTGGTTCCCCTTCTCTCCTTTCCTATTTCCACCCGGCACACCTTCACCATTCAACAACAACAACAACAACCAAAAAAGGGCTAGCGATGGCTCTTCAAAACAAGCCAGGCTACCTTCTGAACCTCACCTCGACGTCGCTGTCGCGCGCACGTCTTCTTATCCCCGGTTCAAGAGCATGAGCCGTAATGGTGGAACGAATTTACCCCGCACTGTTTCACGAGCAACACTTCACGGTAGAGAATGTTGTATTGAGACCTCTCCTATAGCACTGGGCGCCAGCTTTGAATTAAACAGGAGAAGGAACTTCGCAGGGTGATTCACATTCCTTAATTGAGCACAAGTCTAAGTGAGACCTAGGAAGATTGCCCTTTGGTGACGCTGCTGGTTACTGGATACATCTAACATATTGACATTTTCAAATGCAATATCTTTGTATGTTTTTAAAAAACCTGGCCTTTTATTGCACTTATTTTAATTTGTGAAACTGTAACTAAATAGAGCTCAATATGCTAAGGCTCATAAATAATTGCTAAAATTCCATCAAATATCTTGACAGAATGGTGGGTGTGTGTTATTTCATCAGGTGGCTTTTATATATAGAATATACTGTATATAGAGAGAGAGAGAGAGAGAGAGAGAGAGAGAGAGAGAGAGACTCATTCGATAAAGATTAAAAGAAAGTTGCCCTGAAGGTACAAATAGAGCAGCTGGTGTGATTAATTCCAAAACCCTTTCTCTGGTAATTCAGGACAGATGGCACATGGCTCTTGTGCAAGCTTGTCTTTTCCCAACAACCAAACAAAATAAAAAATAAAAAACAATAGCCAAACACAGGGTACGGTTCACAATGACACCGTGAAACCAATGGCAGAACAAACATATGTTTAGGGCACTCCTTTGTGTCTCGGTCTGTGTGGTGGCAAGTTCAACACAGCTGTGTGTCATAGGCATGGCCCTAAGTCATAAGCATGCGGCTCACAGGTTACGGAGGTCCAGACCTAGTTAGGCTGAGGTGCAGTCCAATTCAGACAGGGCCAACCCAACGGGTGGATCTAAGATGGAGGCTTGACGTCAAATCAACAGAACCTTTCCAGAGAGCTGGCTGGAGCAATGCGCTCGGTCCAGAAATAAGTCCATGTCAATCAGCCTGACGGCACCTCTCAAAACAGCGGATCAGTTTCTGTACCCGAGGCCTTGGCTGTTTATGGAAGCAGCCGCCGCTGATAAAAGTAAATTATTCACCCACATATTACAAAGAATTGAACAACATCGCTTGAAAAGGTTGTCTGCCTCCACTAAACACGGACACTCAAAGACTTGGATACAATGCTGCACAGCACAGCTGTCGGTTGAGGAGGATAATACAAAATGTCATTAGCAATAAGGGGTATTCTTATGGCGGAAGTAATCAGACCCTGCTAAGGAGCAGTGACAATGAATATGCAAAAAACCTGTCATGCTTCCATGTTTGCTGCCGATTACCGACATAAGCGCTGTCATCATTGATAACTGTGACATTCTTATTCATAGGCGTTAGGAATGAAAGTGGAGTGAATCCACTCTTGAAAACCGGAAGGGACGTTATCTGTCTCGCTCAAGCGCTGCCCTGGCTCGCGGTGTCCTCACGCAGAATATTATTCAATCACGGACATCAGAGTGACGATGTGACGGACACCAACACGCGCCGTCGGACACGAGGGAGACAGCGTCGCCTGACTCCCTCGTTCGTTTGAACTGCAGCGGGCGCTCACGCTTTGTTTGCTCCGTCAAAAGTTCCACTCATTGCACTGTGTCAAGGTCACGTTTGCCGCGTTTTCCCTCTGTCTTTCAGTCTTCCTCCATCACTCTGCTCCCTGAAGGATGAAGTTAACCCCCTGGCTCATGCCTCTCCCAAGGGTTTTATGGAGTATAAAGGAAGGGTTGCAGTAATGGGGCTTTTTTTTGTTCTGCTTTGCCAATAACTATAAAAAATGAAGTGGTAGGATACGTCATATGCGTGCTATCACCACCGATGGACATCTAAAACCAGAAACAACCAATATTTTAGGATTGTTAATATCATAGAAACTTAACGGTAAACCAATTCTCAAAGAAAACCTTTTGACTTTGTTCATACTTTTTTCACAAAAAAAAACTCCTCAGTTTGATTTCTATTCGAAACAAAAGCAATTGGTGTAGATTTTATAATAAATCCCAGATAGGTATATATGCCCTTGAAATAATTGGCGTTGTGTTTAATGGCTTTCTGAAACTATCAATCGGATGAAAAATGGAGGAAGCTATAACAAGGCTCTGACATCAAGCGAGGCTCGCAGTTTCTATATGAAGAAAATAACAAATATTTTATAATGTTTAATCAAAAAAATCCCCGCAGACAAATCCCGGTGTGCTGCTGCCAACACCCCCACTCAGCCTAAAGCAGCAACCTCCTAATAAAAGCATGTTGACTCTGTGTGCTCGGGGCGGATGAGCTCATATTAATATGCACTGGACGCCCGCCTCTGGGGTTCAGAATAGGAGGCTTTGTTTGCACATCGATATGAACCTTGCTAGATTTAATCAGGAGGCTAAACAATGAAGAAATATGTACAATAATCCATACATTACCTCGGCACCCCTCAGCATTTCGGGGACGATCTTCTGGATGACCCTCCGCCTTAATGCTAATAAACTGACATTTTAGACAGTCACTGGATTGACACCCACTCCATATCCACTTGAAATGCGTGCTAATCTGATTTATCCGGGGGAAAACACACACCTGCCTCTTCAGAAAGCATACCCAAATGTCAGCTTCGCCTTGTCCTGACTCATTGTTTAATTGAATGAGGATGAAAAGGAAAAGACAGTTCAGATGATCGAATCATTGAAATATCACATTCTGAATATCATAATCCTACTTTTGCAGGGACACTTCAGGGCCTGCTATGAAAAAGGGAGCCAATGCCATTTCTGTGATGATGAATTTACTAGACCTTGTACAGTAAATACTTTATAGGTTTAGATTAATGCAAATAGATGATGCCATATTACAGTGCATTGTGCTGTGGCTGGTTAAGTGATAATTTATTGCCTGCGGCAGGTTTGACTGTTTGCCTACAGGGCAGCAGTACCTCAGGATACACTGGTGGCCTCTTACCCTGTAGCTATTGGGGGAGCTGCTCTCCTCGCTCAGACTGGCTCTGTTATGTTCGAACGGAGAGAGTTTACCACAGATTAGATACACTAATACCATGAAGTGTCACTCACATTCCATCTCGGTTTAGTCAGGCCTGAAATGACGTGTCATATGGAAATAACAATGCCGCTGAACGCTGGTGCTCAGTACTGTTCAGAAACTCTGCAATTTGACTTTATGAACTTCTTCGATATCCATCGCTTGTGTGTCATGCTTTGGTGGGTTTTGAAGCATATACAAGTGAAATTATTTAAATGCATTTTAAGACTTGACATGTTTTTAAAAGTCAGTGACTGCTAACTTTTAAATAAGAAAAATGCATACAAGTATAGCAGTAGAAATAAAGAGGTTTGGTATTATCTGATGTTAAACTAAATTTGCAAACCATTATTAAGACTGCCTTAATAATTGGTATTAACCCTTTGGTTAAGATGTCCGAAAAAGTAGATTGATAATTTTGGGTTTTTTCCTATAGGCATCAATTGTTAAATTGTTTGTAATATGAATGGTATTTTTCTCTGAAATACGAAAAAGACAAATTAAATTAATTATGACATCTAACTTTTTAACTTCCTTCTTTTTCAAAATAACGGGTATTAAACGTATATTTACATAAAGTATAAAATGTATATTACAAATGTATCGCAACTAAAATAATATAAAAAAAAATTGCAAACTTACAAATTAACAAGAATAGTTTAGAAACCCGCATAACAGTCTATGTAGAGCTTTTTTTCTCTGCCTCTCACATCCTCTGTTCTCTGTTCCCTCGTCCTGTAGACCACTCCCAGCCAGAGGAGGGACAGGTCGGTCTCCAGCCCTTTGTTTGCTGGAGGTGTCCGTCAATGGCCTCTGCCTGGATCAATGTGTTACGCATGGCCCCTAATTAAATAGCCCAATGACTTTTGCCAGCTTGCAGGCAGCCTCTCCAAAAAGCACAGCTCTGGGGTCCTGCCTGCTTGCGACTATATTGTCTAGTGCTAAAATTCCACAAGCTTGAAGGGACTAGTGGGATACTAGTACAAAGAAGTCTTTGCAAACTACTGATGCATATTCAAATGTCTAAACCAGTTAATTGAAAATAATTTTCTTGGAGACTTACAGGAACCACACATGATCTTTGAAATGTAAACCCTTTCTTCCGACTGGGTCTGATTGTTGACTAATGATGCTTTAATCAAACTTACTTTCAGCTTTAAATTTAGAACCTGAACTTCTCCATCTGCCATGATGACGTGGCATATCGGAGCTTCAATTAGTCTAAGACATCTGTTTCTCCGTTGTTGTAATTGACTGTCCGTCTTTGGACAACTTGTGCTCAAACAGAACATATTTTCTAAGTTTTTCCAAATGATTTGTCTTTGTAATGAATGCACAGACACTGATCCTCGAATCCCATACACTTAAAAGGTATCGTGCTGCCCTTGAAGAGGGAGACATGTTTCAGACAGAGCCTTTCATTACCCAGGACATAGGTTATTTTAAACAGACACCAAATGGCCTTAATGGCTAGAGAGCACACTTCAACACACACACACACACACACACACAGAGATAGAGAGAGAGAGAGAGAGAGAGAGAGAGAGAGAGATAGAGAGAGAGAGAATCTCTCTCCAACCCCCCTTTCTAGTTTCAATTGATTCTTCTTATTCAGATGTGAATTATTGAAGATGTCTACTCTATGGTTGGCTGCAGCAGCTGTCCTTGGTTGCGCAACCTTCTCGCTCCACAAACAGCCCCTTTGATAAGTTTGGCACTCACTCCCTGCACAGTATACAGAACTCTGACTAACGGCATTGATTGAGGAGAATATTAATCTGACATTCACACGAAATATTCGTTTATTTTCTCTGGACCTCTACGTTAGTGGCTGAACAACATTTTGCCAATAAGACATTTCAAACTTATTTTACAAGCAACAACATGTTAGGGTCAGGGTTTCGTCCAACGTAAAGTTGAAGAATTTGTAACATTACTTTTAGGGACAAACTGTGAAGGTGTTTTGAAATGGTGATGCAGACAGTGGAAAACTGTAAAGCTTTATCTTCAAGTGCAGTGAGTCGCTCAGGCATCAGAGCCGACGGCCATGACGAGAGCCCCTTGGGTGACAGCACTTGGCTACAGCACTGGTGTTATTTTGGTGTTGTTTCCCCTGGCGGTTCGACGGCGCTAACCGGCACGGACCTCGGCTTGTGTTACAGGTGCGGGCCAGCGCGATAGCCCAGGACGCCGACCAGAACTACGACTACGCCTCCAACAGCGTCATCCTTCACCTGGACGCCGGCGACGAGGTCTACATCAAGCTGGACGGCGGCAAGGCCCACGGCGGCAACAACAACAAGTACAGCACCTTCAACGGCTTCATCCTCTACGCCGACTGAAAGCCCCCCCATCCCACCGCCCGCCGCCCGCCGCCGCAGCCAGACCAGAGACAGACGCACAGAGGGGAGAGACACCATTTCATGGGGAAAAGGGGGGGAAAGGGGGAGGGGGGGGGATAAAAAAAAAAAAAGCCGCAATGCTTACCTTGTTTCTCGATTCGCTCCATCATCACACCTCTGCTTACACACACCAGGCCCGTGGTGGAGGAGGAGGGGGGCGAGCTCAGGCTGATCCGCCGGGAGGACCGGCAGGGCGGGGAGGCTCTCAGAGTTCTCCTCCTGTCGGTGGTGTTCCATCACAGAAAGAGAGGGGGGGGGGGGATAAAAAAATAATTTACATGATACCCCAACCAAGTGGACCATCCGGCATCTCCTCTTCCCTCTGGCCAATCTCAGCGGCGCTTTCAACGGACCGAGGTGACTGAAGTGATCCCTAATGTCGTTGTGTGCTTTCCCTTAGAATATCAATATTTTAATTTGTCCAGAGATGCATATTATAAATACACAGAAGAAGATATTAAAATATATTTGTCCCTAGTGAGGAAAAAAATAATAATAAATGACGTGTTTTCTTTGTCGGTTTGAGAGAACGGCTTGGTGTGGGCTGTGAAGCGGACTTTCTTGTAAGGTCAGACTTGTCAAAACAGTGGCAAGTGTTATATTCCAACGGTGTGAAAGCGATTGCTCACAGGCCTTTGCCCATATACGCTTTACGCGCAGCCCTCTACCTACTAAGCCATTACAACATGTCCTGCTCCCTTATCTCCCCAGCGTTTGTGGAAAGAAACCTGTCTCCTGTTCCCAATATCCTTGTCCTGATGCACACCCCTATCCCATTGTTCACACAGAGTGACGCGTGGGACAGAAATAAAGTCGATGTATATTAGATGTTCTAGTTTTTATGTCGCTACTTGACCTGGCACATGAAGTCTTGCGAAAGATCAAATATTCCGATTCTAAACTCACCTATTTGAATAGTTCTGCGTCCATTTTATTTCTACGTGTCTCCATCCACAAGCATTCTGGCATGGCTGAATCTAGATCCTACAGGACGAACAGATGGGCACAGAGAGAGGCAGAAAAGTGCGGGGGGCCAAGTTTTGAGGGCACAGTGGAAGTACACAGTCAAATATTGTGTTTCTGTGTCTCTGCGGTCTCACTGTACGGCCTCCGTTCGTTAGCTCCATATTCACTCACACACACAGGCATTATGATAATATTTACTCAACATGGCGGGCTGACAGCTTGCTTGAGAATGAAACTGACTGGATGAGTGACTTGGCCTATTATGTGTGTTTGTGTGTGTGTGTGTGTGTGTGTGTGTGTGTGTTTGTGTCTGTGTGTGTGTGTCTATAATGTGAACGCCTGGGCTTAAATGCGTGCGCTGACGCATGAACGTGTGCGAGTGTGTGTGCGTGTGTTGGTGTATATCTGTGAGCGTTTGCTACTTAGCATGTGCCACGCCATAGCTACAGTACATTGTTCCTTCCCCGAGTTTTTCCTTTCCCAGTGCTACAGCCAATGACAGACATTGTACTCTGAGACAGCATTCTGTAGGGAGGGGACCCTCTATGGATGTGATGAGAGGAACAAACAGCTTGTAAATGAAATCTATGCTATGTTTGTCTATCTTATTTTATCTTTTGGAATTGTTGAATACATTTAAATAATAAATGGGATTTTTTGGAGTCACTTGTCTCGGGAGATTTCTTGTATTCCCAAATACGTTAATTGGCGAGTTTATCGGGGAGGGGACCCGCTGTGTACTGCGAGACTAACTGGCCGCGGCGTGGACAACAGGATTTAAAGTGGCTTTTCCTATTCTGTCGGAAACTAAGAAGTTCCACCATCTTTTTTTCTGTCAGCGCCGACATGAAACAGATCGTATCCTCAAGCCTCTCGTCTCCCTCGCTTCTCTCCAAAGCTGATCCGGAACGATAAGTATCAGGGCCCGGGAGAGTGTTTACCATATCTCCCATCCGGCCCGGCGTGATCCCACGGAGCTTCTCTGCCTCCGTAAAGGTGGGCTTTGAGATAAACGGGGCCCGCCTTCCTTCCGCAAAGTCCACCTGCTGAGCGGCCTAATAAATCTGCTAAGTGGAACGCCGGATTCGGAAATGCCGACGACTCCTGGAGGAAGGGGGGGGGGGGGGGAAGCCACGTCTCCTCAATCAGACGTCGCAGCACCTATTCACAGATACTCATCGCCAGCCGAGCGATTTAGCCCGTCAGGGGGAGGAGAGACAGAGGAAGATAGATAGAGCCAGAGCGGGTGACGCTGTGACAGAGACAGATTAAGAGGAGAGAAGAAAAGGAGGGATGAAGGAGTCCAAGGAAAGTAGAGAAAGAGAGGAGAGAGGGCCCAGATCTAATACCGATTGGGAGCGAGGCCGCGCGGTGGATGAGAGGGAGGGAGGGAGGATGGTGGGGCGGGCGGGGTGGATTGTTTTCTGGGCAGACAGGGGTCCCTGTCGGGGGGAGGGGGAGGGGACGGTTGGGGCGGGTTGTCAGGAAAGATTAGCGGGCCCCGAGCTGGAGGAGGCAGGGGGACGAGGCCGGGATTGGACCAGTGTCACTGACTGAACGTTCCTCCGAGCAGGAAGGAATGAAATGTGACACGGGGCGGGGGGTGGCGGCCTGTTGGCCTGCCCTGCCTGATACACACACATCCAAGGCCCCCTCTAAAATAATTCCGCCTCCCCCACATCCCTGGTACAGCGGACCAGCTACAGCGAGTGCGTGCTCAACCCTTCCATGAACACGTGAGGAGTAGTCTCTTCCCTCGTTTGGGTGGGGCTGGCACCTTGTAGGAGTCTATCCTTTGTGACCCCCCCCCCCCCCCCCCCGCGCCGCCGCCCTCCCCCCTCGCTTTTCCTCTCTACCCTCTTTTTTTTGGGTCTCTCACTGTCACCTGCTTTTAACCCGGTGTGACAAAGACTAAGGTTGGAAAAGCACACAGCTGTTAGCAGACTGGCTCCCCCCTGCCCGGCCTGCAGCCTCGCTTACGCCTGGTCCTGGTACAGTACACACACACACACACACACACACACACACACACACACACACACACACACACACGCCGACACCGTCACCCTGGCTCTGCCTGCTCCCGTTTTCCTCCGTGATTCCCTTTGTCACGTTGGCTGCGGCCGAGGAGCAAGCGCCTTTCCCAGTTTCCCGAGGACGGGCTGAGGCTGCCAACACATGTGTACCGTCGCGTCACTCCCTTCGGAGACGCAGGGAGAGTGAGGCCACTTCCCCGGCACCCCCTCCACCGTACCCCCCACCCCCCACACGCTCCTCCCTCCTCCCCCTCGCTTCCCATTGTCTGGTGCCTCTCCCGGAGGCCCTCCGCGGTTCCCTCTCCGTTCGCCAGAAGAGGCTCACGGCCACGGCGCCGCTTAGCCGCGTTAAGTGGACGGACACTCCGGTGCGCCTTTGACCTTTCTTTTTTTTTTTTTTTTGCAGCGCGTTCTCCCTGTCAGCCACCAATGTTTGCTCCGCGCCCCGCCACGTGTCTCAGAGACTGGGTGGTTTTCGGTCCGCGGCTGATCATAGCCTGTAATGGCCCCTGTCTGCTGCGGGCGCGCTAACATGGAGCTGAGCAGGGGAAGGTCAGGACGCGATGCACTGAGCGGTGTCTCTCTCTCTCTCTCTCTCTGGTTCTCTCTCTCTCTCTCTGGTTCTCTCTCTCTCTCGCTCACACACTCTCTCTGGCTCTCTCTCTGGCTCTCTCTCTGGATCTCTCTCTGGCTCTCTCTCTGGCTCTCTCTTTCTCTCTCGCTCTCCCTCTCTCGCACGGCGAAGAAACACACCATTCCACTAGTCTCACATGATCTGACGAGGGCTCTCCAGAGGGCCCGCTGCAGAGTGAGATAAAAAGGAACAAACAAACATCCGACAGGCCTCCTCTCCCCCCCTCGGCGACGCCGAGCACGCCGCTGACCTTTCAAAAGCGCTGCTTTCCCTGGCGCCCTCCGCACAAACCCAAAGAAGCCACAGAAAAAGTCACGGAACAAAACTATTAGAGGGACACAAAGGTGACAACCAAGATCAAACTCTGTGACACTGCGCCGCGGGCTTGACATAGGTGATGAGCGGGATTGAACTGAGTATTATCAGCGATGGCGTGGAATGACAAATATTTTGCTGCTGTAGAGCATGAATAGGCCCTTCACCTCTGCAGGTGATAGAGCACTTGTTCCAGATCCTGTGACTAATTGGTAACAGAAGGAGGTGGTTGCCTTGGGCATACAGACCATGAGAGACCTACATTACCCGGAAGTGCGTCAGCGCGGACGTGTCGGAGTGCGCGGACGTTCCCTAAGCCGTAGGGACGGCGTCACGGAGGAGACTCCCCCTGCACTCCCCCTGCACCTCACTGGCGTAATGCCCGTCCAGTGCTATAGAATGGCACACAGTCGTAGACTATTTATAGAACATGTACACACAATGTGTATGGACCAAAAGAAAGGCCACTTTAGTGAGCAAAAAAAAAAAAAACGAATTGTGAACCACTTTCAGCGCACGCTCGCTGGGGAAGATTACTTTGAGTGTTTTGACTGCGCTGCCTACATAAGTGTCCGCAAATTACTCATCCTTAAGGCCTATTTGTTTCTCCATCACAGTTTAACAAACAAAACAACCAGACGCTTGCATAACCTCCTCGTCGAGAAATCTGCTCAGGCTGACTAATACTTCCAAAATACACCTCGCTTTCGGTGGCTCCTGCTGCCTTGGCGGTTCGGAGAGATGGCGGGCCCAGCCAGCCAGGCGCAGGGCGCGAGGCCCACCTGGACAGCGTCTGAGACGGCCAAGAGAAGAGCCACGGGGGGGGGGGGGGGGGGGGGGGCGCGAGCGGAGCGGGCCGGGCTGGAGGAGAGAGCGGCATCTGTGAATCCCACATGCGGACTTGCGTCTGCCGCCGAGCGCTCTTCTATACATAGACGCTTTGTACCGCACGCTCGAGACCTCTTCCCGAGTAACGCAAGTTCAACTCCCACCAAGTACAGTGCACGCGTTCAGAGAGCGCGGATGACACAGCCCGTGGAACCGGGCGGGGACACGCACGTGCACAGGAAACACTTACGGGCGCGCACACACACACACACACACCCCTCCATCTGGCACACGCACCCCTCCGTCGCGCTCACAGGCCCCTGCATCACGCCAACAGACGCGTCACACTTTTTCCCTGAACTGTCGCCTGCAACGGGAGATGAACGTTGCTCGAGCTCCAGCGCCACCCGCTCAAACAGCCGACAAACTGTCCCATCTCAACGGCCCGTTCAGTAGAGCTGTCCCTCGTCTCGACCACCCAGAGCTGCATAGCTTTCAATGCAAAACACTGGAGCCCGAGCTAACCGTAGCCGCTGAAGCGAGCGCGTCCCCGAGGTCACGGGATTGGACGAGGCTCCAGGCGACGGTCGGGGAGCGTGATGATTTACGCGTCGCTCAGAGGACAAGGGAGGAGCGGGAGAGGAGGGAAGGGAAAGGAAACGGGCCCCCAGGGGGGCCCTGGGAACACGGCACCACAAAGAGGGGGGGGGGGGGGGGGGCCAGCGGAGAGTAATCACTATCATCTGCTCGGAGAGCTCCGTGTCCCTCAACAATCTCTCTCCCTCTTTCTCACACACACACACACACACACACACACACACACACACACACACACACACACACACACACACACACACACACACACACACACAGAGAAATACACAGGAGGCTGTGCAGTGGGTCAAGGCCAGACTCTGGGTCCACCCTCCCGTCTTCCCGGTGTGGTCCGTCCGTTCGGCGATTAAACGGCTAAACGGCCGCTCCCGTCGTTCACGGGCATTCGTCCGACAACGAGGGGGAGAGTGCACAACAAACGGGCGGAGGATGACACCTCATAAGCTCCAGTCATTACCCGGGTGATTCACCGAGGGAGAGAGACACGCGGGCACTCCCGGCAGCCGAGGAGTCAATGAGCCCCCGCAAGGTGAAGGAGGATACGAGTGAGGAGAAAGAAGCCTTGAGGGAGAGGCCATTAAAAAAAAGAAGAGGAGTACGCCAACCCCCCCCGCACCTCCAACCGACACCCTCTACCAGGGAGCATTGACGCGCGCACACGCGCACGCACGTACACACGTACACACGTACACACGTACACACACACACACACACACACCACACACACACACACACACACAGAGAGAGAAGTATGCTCACAAAAACAAGCAGTCGGGAAAAGTTCCAGAGCCTCCCACCCGAGCGCGCGCGCGCGCGCACGCACACACACAAACACACACACACACACACACACACACACACACACACACACACTTCAGGGAATGGCTCTGCGGAGAGATTCGGGGGAGCCATCTGCCAAATTAGGCCATAAGCCCATAACTTTACTGATCTATTCAATTTTCCATTACAGGGTTAGAGGCTTGTACACCGGCACGCACAGAGACAGCAGAGGAGGCAGCATTTTAACACGTCCCTTCATTGTTGGAACACGACAGTAAATGAATGCCCTGCGCATAAGTACGCCGGCTCATAATGTTTTCATCCAGAGGCTGTGGAGGCGAGATGCAGCGTCACGGCTCATTTGGATGCGTTTCAGTGTAACACTGGCAGGCCGAGGTGCCATGATAACATGACGACAACGTGACGCAATCCCGACAGCACCGGTTTGCAGTCAAAATAGCAGGTGTATTCTCATACACACACACACACACAGACATACACTCTATCGCAAACACATAAACAAACCCCGTCCACGCACACACACACAAACACACACACACACGAACAACAAACACAAGCACACACAAACAAACAAACACAAGCACACACACACACACACACACACACACACACACAAACACACACACACACAAACAAACAAACACAAGCACACACACACACACACACACACACACACACACACAGAAACACACAAACACACACACGCTGGGCCTGTTATCACGCGCCAAAATGAAGTGCAGCCTAACGACCAGTGCCAACTTGGTCCCTCCTCAAAGGTCG
The DNA here is from genome assembly GCA_026901105.3 of Galaxias olidus. Taxonomy (NCBI): domain Eukaryota; kingdom Metazoa; phylum Chordata; class Actinopteri; order Galaxiiformes; family Galaxiidae; genus Galaxias; species Galaxias olidus. The sequence continues at coordinate 147,085 of JAPMUY010002049.1, read as the reverse complement.
GAGGGCTACAGAATGTCAAGGGTGTGCGGGGATGGACACAGTGGACTGGAAATGTCAGGGTGTCACCCGTTGCCATGACAGCCGGTAAGGTTTGGCGTAAGATCTGTCTGGTAAAGGCCAAATTATCTACTGTGTCTAATTGACTCCGTGGTTTTTATATAAGAAAGTGTGCTAAAAGTGGAGTGGCGAGGGAATGCCAGGCATCTGCATCTGTCGTTATTAAAGACGATTTATTAACAAGTAACAGAGAAAATGCCACCGCCGACGTTTGTAACTAAGTTAATTGGGAGATTGCCGGTGGCCGACGCAGACGCCGGAACTTCAAAGAGAAATAAAATCATGCGGAATAGCCGGCAAAAATAAACAAGGGCCCTGACAAAATTGGCCACCACTGTCTTTAACGTAAGGGAGTGGAGAGCGAACCTACAAAGGGAAGGACGAGTGGAGGCCGGTGACTTCTGTGAGGCACAGGCGTATCCCCAAAAAACCCATCCTTTTGGACTGTCAATGAGCCTGAATCATGTCCAGTGCTAACACACACTCTCCCAACAGCAGGAGACACGGCCAGTCCATCGGACCAGGGAAAGAGAAGGCAGGCCGAGTGCCGACTGAAAGATTGGTTACCTCAAACCCGTTAATCTTGATTTGGGAACCAGATGGCGACATAACAGAGACGCACACACACGCACACGCACACGCACACACACACACACACACACACACAAAAACAGAAAGTGTGAGAGTGAGAGACACATGCAGAGCGAGCGGGGCGGAGGGGGGGAGGGGGGGGGGAGGAGTCCTGTGCGGGGTGGGTTCCTGTCGCCCGGTGCCCAGTACCGCGGGCTCCTCCCCGGGCCACAGCATGCATCATCATTACCCAGAGGGCGGCCATGTTGCGGAGGACTGCGGGCCGACCGAGCGCGGCCGGGGGAGCACGCTCAGGTAATGAATCCTCATTAGGAGAGGGAGCCGTCGGCACGGCCACCGTCTGACCCTAATCGCTGGCCGGCCGCCCAGACACGAAGCAGACACGGGAACTAGCACAGACCGTCTCGTGGCAGAACGACGAGGGACGCGGGGGGGAGACAGGCACTGTCGCCGGGGAATGAATTCGCGCGCACACACCATGAAAGATAAATAAAAAAAAGCAAGCGAAACCAAACCGGAAACGCCTGTGACACGTTCAGGAGCTGCTCTCTGAAAGGAGTGACGTTGTCCCGACGCTCTGTCTCCGACAAAGCAGCTTTGCTTCGAGACCCGCGGTCTCGTTCGGTAATTGGTCGAATCATCTCTATTCCAAGTAATGGGGATTGTCAATACGACCGAAAAGAAAACTGCGTTTTTTTTGTAGTTTTTTTACTGTACCGTTGGGACGGTTTCAACGACCACAAAAAGAAAAAGTCCGAACGGAGCAGCTGCATCTTCAGCAGCCCCTTGCCACTGCTGCTCTGCAGGTTGTTTTGTTTTTTTTTGCACTAATCCACGTGCTCGCTTTGGTTGTGCTTTGTTGACTGGATTTAATGGGGTTGGCGGAAATACGGGGTGCAATAACGGAGGCCTCTGTACATGTTGACACTGTCCCCCATCTACAGTGACTCGAGAAGGGAGAAGGTCAAGCGACGGAGACGGGGCGGATAGCACGCGCCTCACCTCGGCCACACCTTTGGGTTGTTTGCCTGTTACTTGATGTGAATTGACTCAGCCTTAATGCAAACAGGATAAGAGGCTGCTTCGCCACGTTTGTTTCCTCCTCCTTCGGACGGCCAAGGCCGACGCGGAAAGCCGCGGTATTCGTCCTTCCAACCCGCGCGCCGGCTAATGGGGGTCACTGTCCGTGTGGATCGAGGTGCATATAAGCCCCCGTAATATCGAGCCCCTCACACACACGCACACACACACCCACCAACGGGCAAACAGGCCGAGCGATGATCTGACGCTGTAATCCCGACACGGCTCCCGTCCTGCATGCTCGGACAACACACACACGCACACACACAAGCACACACACGCACGCACGCACGCACACACACACACACACACACACACCACGGACCGACACAACCTTACCCCTGACCACCCAAAGGTCGGCGGTTGACTTTGACAAAGGCCAGCGCGCCCCGTCTTGCACGTTTCCTCCCTCCCCTCCTCCGCTCGTCATCGAGACCGCTCCCTTCTCTCTTTCGTTGATGTGCACGCGAAGACGCACCGCCCCGCGTACACGCGCGGAGACCCCTCTCCTCTGAGAGTGCCGGCTGCAGTGCACGGGGAGGAGAGGGGAGGGGCGGGGAGGCGAGGTGAGAGGCGCCGGTGTTGACACGCCGCCGCCTGTCAGCTCGCCGGGGTTAATGAGAAAAAGTGGAGGCAGACGTCGGCGTGTCTGCGGCTGCTGTCGGTGGGAGAGGACAGGGCCGTTCGCGCAGGGAGCCGCTGCGCACGGCCGATGCAGCGAGCGCCGCCGCCATCGTATCTATTAAAAATGCTGTGTGGAAATGACACGGCGCTGTTGTCGAGCATCGCGTACCTGAACCGCCCGGATGGAAAGGGGAAACGGTGTTACGTTGTTGTGCATCAAGTCGAGATTTTCAAGACGTGGGCAGATGTTTTTTTTTTTTTTATAAATGGAAGATGTTTTAGGTCGACTACAACCACAAAGACAGGAGGAAGGTGTTGGTGCTCTCGGCGGTTGGAGTTCACCTCTCCGTGGGGATTAGCGTCCGGTTTACCTGGACTCTTCCCTCCCCTCTCTCCACCCTTTTTTGCCAGCCACCGTGGCCGGCTGTTCACTCCACTGGATTCAGCCTCGATAAAATAAAAAAAATCCGCTCTCTCTTTCTCTCCGGCTCCAGCTTTTCGGTGGCTCCACGGGGGAACGGCATGGCCGAGAGCGGCCCTCCAAGAGCAAATTATGTACATTTAAATGAACCGTTTCCTTCAGTCTGCTCAGCGCAGAGAGGGGAACTCAGATGGAACGGAGCCTGAACACGCGCTGAGGGCTGAGGAGGAGGTGTGTGTGTGTGTATGTGTGTGTGTGTGTGTGTGTGTGTGTGTGATACGGGGGGGGGGGGGGGGGGGGGGGGCGTGCAGGCAGTGCGGCTGGGGGTGGTATAAAACTTGAGTGGACCCCAGGCCCTCTCTAAGACTTAATGGCTACTGCGTCCACCTCCTCCTCCGGCTGCATTAGACTTACATTTCCACTCACAGGGACATTTCTGCCTTTATATATTTATCCTTTCTATTTCCGATCCCGGGACCAGATGCTTCGGAGTTCACTCGCACTCCGGCTTCACAGGAGCGGAGGAGAAAGGCTCGCTCAAAGCGACGCCCAGGCGTTTCTGAAGCCAGGACGGGGTCGCCGCGGAAGGCTCCGGAGCACCGCCTGTTTACGATCAGGCACCCGTGGCAACACCTGGGTACAGGCACCGCCACATTGGAGGGTCCTTTGCTTGTGCCTCCGTTCCATTATTTAGCGCCCTCCGCCAACCTGGGCCTTCACACGCCGTTCATCACAGGAGGAGGATCCTTGCATACCGAAGAGCTGATGAATTAATAAGGCCGGGTCCTCGACTTCCTGTCGTTCTGGCTGGGAACAGAGCGGAGGGCCAGAACACACAGAAAGATATGGCACACTGGTATGGCACAGCACCTAATTCATAGGAGGCAGAGTTTTTAATATATATAAATATATATATATATATATATATATATATATATATATATATATATATATATATATATATATATACATATATATATATATACTGTATATATACGTATATAAAAAATATGTTTGTTTGTTGCGGTAAAAGTAGCCTCAAATCTCTGCTTTGGACTTCAGCACATGCCTTTAATCTGCAGTATACCAATGTTCAGTAATACCACACAGCCCTTGCTCTCCTCCTGTTTCCATTTTTATCCCTCTATCCCAGCACACTGCACCAGAGTGGATGTCGAAGCATTCCCTGTCTGTCCAATGAGCCGGAGTCGGCCAAAATGCCAATTTGCTGTGAGTTATTCAATTATTTCCCCCGGCTGCCCTCTGCTCCCTGGAGGTTGTGTGTCCGTGTGTGTGTGTGTGTGTGTGTGTGTGTGTGTGTGTGTGTGTGTGTGTGTGGGGCGGGGGCAGCTCCTCTCGTAGCGGCGATCCCCACAGGGCGAGGTCTCCCGGCAACATCAGCCTCATTTTCCACCCTAATAGCACTGAATTAGTACAGATTTAGCCAATTAGAAAAAAAACAGAAGCCGGTTGCCATATCATTTGCTTAATTGCCGCCAACCTGTTTCCTCTTGGCCTAACGTGTTTCCTGTTTAGCTTCGATTGTAGGTGTGCTGGTGCATGTGTATCCACTCGCAACTGCGTGCGTGTGTGTGTGTGTGTGTGTGTGTGTGTGTGTGTGTGTGAGAGAGCAATAGTGAGGGAGGTAATTCACACCCTGAAAGTATCCCCATGAGGTTTGTGCGCTCACAACAACTTTTAGATCCACTAATACAAGCATGGCTCTACGCCGCGGGCGTACCCCACAAGAAATATATGCGGTGCCTGCCGGGAGACAAATCTTTTCGGCGCGTTGAGGAGGAGCAAAAAAAAAAAAATACAAAAAATACTGTCTATGAGGCAATATCTTATTTGCAGGCGCAGACCCAAACTCTCCCAGGGACCAATTGAACCAAGCGCTCTCCATTCCGGGGCTTTGTGTGCTAATTACGAGGTGCAGAAAGACTGATGTCCTAACGCAGGCAGTTCTGAGACCAGGCCATCAATGAAGTTATGGGTCCGTTTCTCCCCAGCCGCTCCCAGGGTAAAAAAAAGGAGCCCGATTCCTCCCGCATTCAACCCCAACCTCCCTCCCTCCCTCCTCCCGCCTCTCTTGAACTTTCTTTCTTCTCCAGTCGACACCACGTCCTCGTCTCTCCGCGGAGGACTCTGGGATGTGGACGGACAGAGCGGCTGAGCTGTGCAACGTTAGACCCTCCCCCCCATGTCCATGAGGACTATGCTTCCTGGCGTGTTGCCATGTCCCATGGATCTCATGCCAGTGTGTTTGGGCCGCGGGCCATGGGACCAGTGAGTGCTCAGGGAGGACAGACGGATGTCTATCCCCCATCCCTCCGCTCCCGTCGTTCCCCTAGGATCTCCTTCTCTCTTTACTTTCTCCCTCTCCCTCTCTCGGCCCCGCATTAACACGCACGCACGCACGCACGCAAACACACACACACACACACGCACACACACAAATCCTTTCTCTCTTCAACCCTGCACTCTGGCTCCATAGTGTGACATGTGAGTCAAGAACCCCCCCTCCCCCCCCCTCACACACACACACATACGCGCCTCCTCCCCTCTCCCCTGTCCCCTCCCCGGTTCGACTCCGGAGATGACAGATTCTGTAGAGGAGCAACAAGGCTGCCGTGAGGAGAGTGACATACTGTAGGGCGTCGAGCGTTTCGTCGTGCCTCGCTCTCTCACATGGCTGCTCAATTAACTCCCCACACATTAGCCGGCTGGGAGACACTTTGCCTCGGCGCAGATTCAAATCAGCCATCACATTACAGGCCCCTCACATTTATCACCTTCCCCTAACCTTGTCATGTCTTTGTGTGACTTGACGACAGAGAGGCGGAGAAAGGGGGGGGGGGGGTGCAACGTGAGTAAGTGTGTTGTTTTGTGTGTGTGTGTGTGTCGTTGCGTGCCTGTATGAGCATGGCGCGTGCTCTCTCCCCGTCCCACGTCCCGTCTCCAAGCTGCTCCCCCCCCCCCCCCCCCCCCCCCCCCCGGGAAACAGCGTCTTGTTTTTTTACACTCGTCTCAGCGCGCTCGCTCCAGACCCCCTCCCATGCTCCTGGGAAACCCCCCCTGGCCATTCCAGGAACGCCGATGCTCATCTAGACAGCGTGACTCCCCGCCCTCCACACACACACACACACACACACACACACACACACACACACACACACACACACTCCACAGCACAGCACAGCGCTCTGTTGGAGCGCACAGTACGCTGCCGATCCCCACGTCTCCACGGGGCCGTCATCCCTCGTCCATGGAGCATCAAAAGGCCCCTCCATATTCCCGTCTCAGAAAGCACATCATAAACCACTTAGTGGCGCCCGGCCCCTAACCCCCCTACCCCCCCCGCGCTCCGAATAACCCAATTAGTCTCCGAACGAGATGTGGGCTGGTCGGGAATAGCGTCTCGTTTCCAGGAACTCGTCGGAGGGAATCTGCGGAGGGAAAGGGAAGCGCGGTGTTCTGCAGAGCTGTCTGAGGACGCAGGGGCCACAGTGGTCTGCAGAGCTGTGGGGGGGAAGCAGGGGCCACAATGGTCTGCAGAGCTGTGGAGGGGGAAGCAGGGGCCACAGTGGTCTGCAGAGCTGTGGGGGGGAAGCAGGGACCACAGTGGTCTGCAGAGCTGTGGGGGGAAGTAGAGGGGCCACATTGGTCTGTAGAGCTGTGGGGGGGAAGCAGGGGCCACAGTGGTCTACAGAGCTGTGGGGGGAAGTAGAGGGGCCACAGTGGTCTGCAGAGCTGTGTGGGGGAAGCAGGGTGAGAGCGGAGCACTGTCAGCCCCTGAACCATCATACTCTTCTAGAGGAATGGGAATGCAACACACACAAACAATCACAAACAAACACACACACACACACACCACTGCAGGATTGGAGTGTGTGGGAAGCCTCTCAAGAGGAAGTCACGACGCCCTTAGGTGATAATCAGCGTTGTTAGTTCACTGCCCTCGCCAAGGCATGACCGGGAGGGGAGAGAGAACCCTTCCATCTCTGGCTCCGTCTATCACTGCGCTCTCCCCCCGGGCGGGCCTCCGCATGCCTCGCTGGGCCGCAGTGTGTCCCCGGTGAACGGGCGCGCCTCTCCCAGGGCTGCGCCTCGCCCCACACACGCCGGCTCCACGGCCGCGGCAACGACCGGCGACCGTGGCTCCACCGGCGACCACAGGTCCATCGGCGTGGTCCGTGAGGGGGAGGAGCCACGGTGAGGCAGTGGGGTGGCACCGGAGCCGGTTAACAGGCCGACAGCCGCCGTCGCGCCCCGCTCCCCCAGCCCGAAGAAATGCTGAGCGCGTGTCACGTACCCGTTCCCACCCATCCATCCATCCTCCCCAACCCCCCTCCCGTCCCCCCTGGGGAGACTCCCCGCCCTCCCCCGTCCACCACCGGGCGGGAACGGCCGTACCTGCTCCGCCGCAGTGACAGCCCCGCTGCCATGGGAGCCCAGATGGAGGTGCGGGATGATCCGGGATGACTTTCACGTGCAACCTGCCGTCGTGTCCGTGCCGGCAAAGTCTCCAGTCTGACGTGCCAGTCACAGATCAAGGGCCCGGGCTCCGGGGAGTGTGTGTGTGTGTGTGTGTGTGTGTGTGTGTGTGTTTGAAGGGGGGGGGATTCCGCGGAGCTGTGACAGATCCACAGCTGCTCTGCGGGAGGTGAACACTGCTGGCCGTACCAAACGGGTGGAGCTCAAAATGAAGCCATCCATCTGGTCGGCTGTCAGCCTAAGAGACGGACGGGGGGATCGGGGATGAAATCGGTTAGGACCTGGCTACTTTGGACCGGCGCTTTGCCCCGTGTAACGCAGGCACGAAACCTCAGTAGATCCTCAGCCTCAGCACAACGCCTTAGCAGGTCTGGTGTCACCATGGGCCTGTCAGCACGGTAGGACTGTCGACGCAGTAGGCCCCTCAGTGCAGTAAGCCCCTCAGCGCAGTAGGCCCCTCGGTGCAGTAAGCCCCTCGGCGCAGTAGGCCCCTCGGTGCAGTAGGCCTGTCAGCACGGTAGGACTGTCGACGCAGTAGGCCCCTCGGTGCAGTAAGCCCCTCGGTGCAGTAGGCCTGTCAGCATGGTAGGACTGTCGACGCAGTAGGCCTCCCGGCGCAGTGGGCCTGTCAGCACGGTCGGCCTGTCGGCACAATACGCAGAAGGCCTCCCGGTGCAGTAGACCTAAAGCCACCAGAACAGCTCAGAGAGCACGTAGAGGACAGCATGGTCACACACTAATTAGTCCACATAGTTGCCCTTTCTCTCTCTCTCTCCCTCTCTCCCTCCCTCCCTCCCTCCCTCCCGCTCTCTACTGCTGTGAAACCCTCTTTCTTTTTGGAGAGGGGGTGCAATTCTTTTTAACAACACCAGTGCTTGTTGTTTGTGGAGTGTCGTTGCAGATGCCGCATCCCCCCCCCACCACCCCCCTCCCCTCCTCCACCCCCCTGCGCGGGCGGATAATTACAGTGTTAGTTAGGAGGGAGAGGGTGGGGGGGAAAGAGGGGAAGAGAGGGAGGAGGGCAGAACACAATGATTCATCGCCAGTGTACCCAGCACACACATCCTTCCCACCCCACCCTAACACCCCCACCACCCCCATCCCCCTGCTGCCTGCGCTTTGGCAGCGTGCCCGAGAGTGACAAGGTGACACCGCCTCTCCTCCGTGGCTTCGCACCGGCCCCATCGAAGACGCCTGGGCGTGCACAGCCCCGTCTACCGGCCCCGTCACCGCCCGGGCACCGTGGGAAACCCAAAACAAAAAACAAGTCACCTTCGGCGACGGGACAAAAAGAGAGAGGGCCGCGCGACGGCGTGGCTACGGGCGGACGAGCCGCCGTTAGGGCCGTCGGCCGACCGAGGAAAAAAAGACAAACGGAGCCAGTGAGGGAGGGACACGCAGTGCATGGCGAGGAGCGTTCCACACCAGAAGTAAACATGATTTATGCATAGAAACGCTGAAACAACAAAGAGAGAGGGCCTGGCAGAGGAGGAGCATATGGGCCGTTCCCTTTGGGCTTGGGGGGGGAGAAGCACACAAACAGAGTGGAGCCTCTAGCCCGGCGTACGGAGAGAGAGCGTGGCTACACGCGGCCCCCCGGGCCACCGTTACGCCGTGCGCCGCCGCGAGCTGGCGCGCTGTTCAAAGGTGACGCCGCGTTGAGTCGACCGAAGCCGATATCAAATACAAAACTGCACATTGGAAAAGAAACAACTTCAAAACCGCAAACGTTATCACTGTTTATCTGGGATGTGCCCTGTGTTACGATTACTATTCAACCGCGGAGCACCAACACATTTGGCAGTGAAGTGTCTTCATTATGTTTGAAGGTACTGCATAGAGGAATTGATACTGAAATTAGGTGAAGTAAAATCATCTCGTTTTGTAAATCTGAATTCAACCTGAGGCAAGGCCACGGCAGTGAGCATAGTGAAGTAAGCCTTTTACTAATGAAACAAACTTTGTGGACATTAATGCAAATGTCAGTCTGGGAAACGGGATTTCGATCGCGAACAATATCGTGCTGTTAACACAACGGTAGGACAGAGAATTCTCTGCTATGGCAAAGCGGAACGCAATTCAAGAAGCGCGTCTCCGAAGCTTTTTAGAAGTAAAGGTAAAAGGACAAATAGAGAAACGATTTCAAATGCAATGGAAAGAAAACCCTCTGACTCAGTCGAGAACAAACGCTTGGGCTCAGACAAGCAGTATCCCTTTCATAGCTGCAGCGGGATCTTTAGAAGGCCCCAAGGACACCGTGAAAGTGTCTGTGTCAGGGCGCGCGTGCTCACGCAGACCTTCAGTGGAGACGTCCGCACGCTGGGCACCGGCGCGCGGGGCCGAAGCCTTTGGAGAGGGTTGCGTGGAACGCGTGCCGAACAAGGCAGCGAGGGAGCGAGCGAAGGGGTCGACGGCAGAGCCAGTCGCGTCGCCTTCACGGGCGTGGGAGGCGCGGCGTTTTTTGAAAAGGCGGACGCCAATGAAAAGGGGCGGGCAAAGAAGGAGCCGCTTCGGGGTCCACGTCCTCGAGGTAAACACACGCTACAATGCCGGACGTAATTCAACACTCGCGCACAGAAAAGGAAACGAATTGGCAATCTGGTAAATGGTGAATACACCATTGAACATCTCCCCGGCTTATTGAAACTCGAACGCACCATAACGTGACGGAGCCGACAGACAATGCCGTTTGTTTTCACGGACCCAAAACGAATTAATGTTACGAAATCCATCGGAGATCTCCGGCGGACTTTGGTGGGGGCCACTCTGAGTACGTGTGGCCAGCTCGACCGGGCCTCCAGGAGCTGAACCAACAGCCGAAATCCTTTGCAGCTGCTGCTGAAGAAACCTCGTCGACGTGTGGCATTCAAACGCTGGCAGTTACACACACACACACACACACACACACACACACACCTCTGGCAGGTGTCGCAGCGACGTGCCAACGTTAGACTCACACGTGGTCGGGGTGTGCTTGCACCCATGAACACATTCCACCGCCCCCCGGACAAAAGCGGTGCACTGCTCAGTCGTCATCATTAGCCATTTGCACGAGCCACCCATCAGCGCACGCCAGCCCCCGCACTTCTTCCTCTCTCTGGCGTTGTCTCCTCTCCCTACGTGTGTGTGTGTGTGTGTGTGTGTGCGTTTCCTAGCACCTTCCGTTCTCTCTTTCTCACTCGCTCCGTTCGCCTACTCCGCATTTAGCACGGCACACGCCGTCAGGGGGTCCAACGTGACCGCCAGCCGTTGGCCCAGAACACCTTGGCCGGTGCCGGCAGCGCGGGCTGATTATCGGGATGTCACCCCCGCGCTGCTCCCTGGCCTCCACGGGGTCTCCGGCGACGCCCCCCCAGCGGAGTCCCAACGGGGGGACAGGAGGAGGATCTAACACCAGCCAAGCACTCATTTACACCCTCTCCTAAACTTACATCAACCCCCCCCCCCACACACACACACACACCCCACCATGAGCCCCGAAACCCCCCCCCACGGACCTTTTTCCTTTTTGTCATGCTTGTCTGTCTGCATGTCTAGTTATCGTGGAGACAAGAGTAAACTGCTCATTAGACTGCCCCCCCCCCCGTCCCCCCGTCCCCTTATTTTCCCGAGACCAGAGTGGCTGTAACAGCCCGTCTCCTCCGCCAGGCAGAGATAAAAACAGGGACAGAGGAGCATGGAGGGCCGGGGCTGAGGCTCCCTTTTCATGTGAGGCTGTGCTGGTTCAGTCGGCCTTGGAGACGGCAGCTCCTCGGCTCTGAATGAGACGCGAGACGCGCCGCGGCATCCACAGCTTTCATGGGGAGTGAATCATTTCTAGACCCACGGAAGAGGTGGCAGCGAGTGGGTTGGGGTCTCCGTTTTGAGACAGGAGGAGAAGCGCGCGCACGCACGCACGCGGTCTCTCCCCGAGCCTCTCCCCCTCGTTCAACGGCTGCCGTGCAAACGCAAACGAGCGGGCTCCAAAGGACAGGCGGGGACGCGAGGAGAGAGACGGGTTTCTTCGCGGGGAACGGAAAGGATTCCGAAAATAATCCCCTGTCCGTGTGTCTGAGATGGACGGCGTGGTCGATAGGAGGATTCCCCCCACTCCGCCATGAGTAATTAATAGAAGACCATTAGAAATTAACTCCTCACCAACCGCTTATGTCGACCGACTCCACTTATTGATGGCGGCTTCGTCATCTCCTCCCGAGTCTGTCTGTGCCTCTTCGTCTTGAACGTAGCCACCCCCCCACCCCCCACCCCCCCCTCCTCAACACACACACACACACACGGTGCCTGTCTTTATGTGCGCCGATGTTTAAACAGTCTAGGGGCAGCCCATGCACTGGAGTCATCGCTGTGTCAGTCTCCACACTGTAATCTGTGTGTGTTCAGCTCGTGCCGCTTGCCCTGTGAGGTACACGTCCAGCCATTAGGGGAGGGGGGGGGCCCCATTCCCTCCCGCGCTTAATTGGGAGAGCGTTGAGATCCCTGGCTGAAGGCAGCTTGACAGATTACCCAGATTACTGTCTCCCTTGAAGGGCTTCCCATTAACCGAGGCGCCTCTCTCCCTCTCTTTCCCTCTCCCTCTCTTTATCTTCCTTCCCTTCCGTCGACTTCCCTGTGCCGTCTTCTCAGCCCCGCCCTGGCGGAGGGCTTCGGTGTGTTTCGCCAATCTTTCCTCAATCATTTTATGCCTTGCCTTTTTCTCCTCTCTCTCTCTCTCTCCCTCTCTCTTGAGTCTGCCATCTCCCTCACCGTTTGATACCGCCATTTGAGAGGTGAGGCTGGTGCCGGAGACACGGACAGCGCCGGGAGCGTGTCCACGGAAGACCGTTCCCTTCCCGACAGCCTGCCTCGCGTCTGCAAAGTCCTCATTACCACGGACCACGGGGCTGGGCTTCAAGTGGAGTCCCGAGACCGTTGCAGCCCCCCCCCCCTCCTCCAGACGGAAGGAAGATGTGGAAACGACCGTGTTGGGAATCTCTCTCCGTGTGCACATCCTTAGGCCCGGGTCAACATTAAATCCTCTGTTCCTGTTTACCCTAGATGGAGACGTATCTCACCACGCCTACGGAAAAAAAATCAGCGTGACTAAGTGTAGGAACAAGCAGGGCCACATTTCCTCCCTAATGCTCTCGCGTCCACAGATTTAGGATAATAACTCCAGATAAAAGGTTGCGCCAATTAAAAAGGTTTAAGTTATGAAGCACTTTTTGTGCCTATAATTACCCAAGTTTGTCCAGGATTTTCGTCTATCTCTTACCAATTATTGCCGCGCGTAAGTGAAATGAATTCGACTAGTTTGCTGCGATTCGGACGCTCGCGTTCGACAAGCGTACGCGTCGGACGTTTCCCCACAACAGCTGGGAGGATTACATTGTGTCACCCCCTTTCCAATCAGAGGCATCGTCTTTCTGCAACACGAGCACTTGTACAGCGGCGTCGCAAGATACCTAACACCCATGTAGCAGAAGACGCAAACTCAGAACTTGAGCTCTTTGCTACAGCACAGAGCCCAACACGGACTGTTTCGTATGCATGGCTCCAAGTCTCAATACTCACCGTTATATAATCACGTTTTAACCGTTATTTCGTTCTCTTCTTCTTCAACTATTTGAATGAAAATGTTACAGCAAATACACTTTAATTCTAACGTTGGCTGTAAGCTACCCAAAAAACATGTGGCATTCTGACTCTTGGTCTCTGTTCATTAAAATGTGTGCTCGCAAATTTAAAAGGTCGTCTGACATTTCGCTAGCAGTTTTCAGCCATCCCAGTAGTCACTCTCTTCTCCTTTCCAACAGTAATTATGATGTAAATAGGTCAACAGAAGCGAAGTATCACTTAGAGCTCAAGGGCAAAATGAAAAGAGCCGATGAGGCGCGCTGAGGTGGTCCCGAGGCGATCGGCGAGTCCTAGTGCAAGGACAGCACACCCTTTGCACTGTCTGCTTGCTCTCCCGAGACCACCAAAAATAAAACCAGACGAGCTGTTTACTGCCGACACCTTCCTCTTTAGAAGTTCTCGAATAATTGAGCTCGCGGAGCGGCCTCGCGAGTGAGAGAGCCGCACGCGAAACCAATGCTTGATAGATTCCTTGGAATACGTCAAGGCTTTCAGAAAAGCAGGTAACATCCCCCAACCCAGGAGCTGACTGTGCCATGTGGTCCCACTATTAGCCAGTGACCCATGCCAAGGTCCACCTTCCCAAACGTCCTCCATTAAGCCAGCAGTCACCCGTCAGTCTTTCACCGCCAACGGTCTGTGGAGAGCTGGCCTGTCCTCACGCCGACACGGAATCCCTTTTAAACAACGGGAAAACATCCCGGACCCATTTGTAAAAGCACCAGCCGCAGGCTCGATACCAGGAAAAAGGCCCCGCACACGAACATTTATGTCCTATTACCTTCTGCGCTGTTATAGCGAAACAGGCCCTAATCTGTGTGACGAGCCTTTTGGGTGGGTGGGTGTCATACGCGTCGCACAGCAAACAGTGAAAGGCCATTAGAATGAATGGAAACCAAACAAAACAAAATGGGGGTGCCATCGGTATTGGGGAACACTTTCATGTCATCATGCATTCATGAGTTGAAGGTCAGGCTGTTGGAGAATGACCACAGAAGCACACACACACACACACGCACGCACGCACACACACACACACACACACACACACACACACACACACACACACACACACACACACACACACACACACACACACACACACACGCGTTGTTTTTCTGCCTTTTCTTTCGTGCTGACACGGCGGTCAGGCCCACGCTGTTCCAGTGGCAGCTTCGTGACTTTGTGGCTCGGCTCATACGTTAGCATGGCGGAGTGCGGGAGCATATTCAGGTGGTCCTAGTCAGCTAAGGAGTTCGAGGGGAGACTCTAATGGCTTGGGTATCAAGGCATCAGAATAACCGCGGCAACGTCTGTCCACAGCGCCGCGTAATGTGTGATGATTGAGAGGCTAACGTGTAGGCGCTGACCCCAATGTCAAGTGTGTTAATATACTGTGACAATATTGCGGAGAGATATGAAAAGGTTTCCTGCCGGAGATATTGCTTTGCCATCGGAGAGAGAGAGAGAGAGAGAGAGAGACAGATGTCAAGTTATTTCCGAGCTCGATCTCCAAGGCAACACAATGGGAATCTTGCCGCAGAGAGGCTTTACTTGGGAGCGGCGCAGACGACACACAACAGAGACCCACGGAGGTTGTGCACCATCGCGCCCGGAGCCACGAGAGAGCCCCGCTAAACCTCGGCCACTCTGCACCTGGACGGCCGTCATTCTGCCAGGCGTGCGCTGGACTCCAATGAAACACGGCAGAGGAAGTACGGAGGACGCTAGGACCAGGCCGGCGCCACGACGGATAAGGAGAGGGAAAGAAGCGGTGCGGCCAGGCCGACGGGGACTGGCTGTACATACATCCTCTGTGTGTGTAGGTGGTCGAGGCAGCCTCCGGACGAGCGACCAGCGGAGGGGCACGTTAACCCGAGAGGAGCCCGAGTGGAGGAGGGCGAGGCTGGGCCCGCAGGCGGAAACAAGGCAGCCGGTCAGCGGGTCTCCTCCGCTCCAGGACGAGCAGCGCCTCCCGCCTCCCGCCTCCCGCCTCCCGCCTCCCGCCTCCCTCACCTCGGGGACGCAAAAGAAAGAAACGCGCGCGTGCACAAACATTCGAAAACAGAGCGCTTCGTGGGTGGGCTCCCCCTCCGTGCGCCTTGCCATCAGTCGACCATTTAATTGGATGAGAGTGACATTTGCGGGGCAGGGCGTCACAGCGTTTGTGTCAGCCGCGCGAGAGGCGAGGCTGCGCCGCCTTCCAGAGGCATCACGCTCCGCCGGCTCGGGAGGCGCCGCGGCCTCGCCTCGCCGCACACACACACACACACACACACACACGCACGCACGCACGCACGCTCGCTGCTGTGTCGGGGACGGGCGCGCGGCCGCACATGCCTACACATTTCAATTAATGGGTGACTTGCAGAGACATCAAAAGGGCCAGACAGATAGGAATCAATGAGCGGGATCAATCGCCGCGCACTTTCTCATCTGCCGGCATTTGAAGCCACCCCAGAGCACCTATCAACTTCACACAAATGTCACAAGGCCCATTAATTGAGTTAAATAGATATTAAAGTGTCTCCGGCTCCGCTCCTCTATCACTCTCTAATTAGAATCATTGTATCAAAGCCGAGAAGAGGCTTTGAGGGAGAAAACACTTTGTTTTAATGGCTCCTCTTTTGTGTCCCAGTTATTCTAATCGAACGGATCGGCCCCTGCCACGGAATCCTGAAGTATTTAGGAGGATGACACTCCATTATTTAAAGATTGGAAAGTTCCCCCCGCAGCTTTGATGTTGGAGTGGTGTTGGGGGTGGGGGGGTGGGGGGGGTTGACGACGGCAACATTTGTTTCTGCCAGTCGTAAACAAAACCGTCCTTTACAACAGAGGCAGCAGCAACAACCACCGCGGACACGACCACGCGGGGTCTGGACCAAAAGGTGCTGAGAGATACCGCCACGGAACATGGCGAGTGTCATTTTCCGTGGCTACGCCGCGACTAACACAGTTGTCAAATCTCTCTGGGGTGACGCCGGTGTGTTTTCGCGGCGGCCTGGATGTTTACTCGCAACAGTAATTGGCGCGTCGCCGTGCCAACAAAACATGAATCCGCGGCATTAGTCATCAAAGGGGACGTTTTCAACTCCATTTCCCATGAGGCTAAAAACAGGCCGCGTGATGCAGACGGAGCTGGAAAAGCCCCGATGCCCGCTCAACACTGACCTTCCACGCTATTGCACTGAATCAAAAGTCCATTACCAGCCGATCATTTGGCCTCATAGCATCGAATAGCAAAAAATATTTGGTTGTCACAATATTGCTCCAGCTCAGCATGTAATCTCTCTGCTCTGTACCAATACGTAGGTTGTGTGTGTGTGTGTGTGTGTGTGTGCGTGTGAGTCTATAACCCTCACTGTCACTTTAACTGTATAGGCCTACTGTATGCCAGTTGTTCTGCACCAGTGTTCCTTCCCCCGCACAGCCCTGGCCTGATCCAACAACAGCCGGCAGCTCCGGCAAGGGAGCCCCGCTCTCGTTGTGCCCGCCCGGCCTGCCACGCAGTGCACCGGGGTGTGGATAATCCCCCCCTGCCCGAGCGTGACCAGCTTCTCAGCTTCTCAGCTTCTCTCCCTCGATCCTGGCTCTACCGTGGATCTCTCCCCAGCATCACCGGGGCTTATTCCCACCCCGTAGACAGATGAGCGGGGCAGGGGGGTCAAACAGCCCCCACCAGCCCCTGACGCCAGGCCCCCCCCCCCCCCCTCTGTTCTTAAGGAGGGTCAGTGACTCCGGCGCGCCTCTCCCACCTGGTCCCCGCGTGCAACATCTGGCATCCTCCGGGAGAGCCCCCCCCCCTTCACCTAACCACCCCTCTTCCCAGCCGGTAGGCATGTACCCGACCACCGTTCCCTGTCCCCCCCCCCCCCGTCCCCCCCTCCCTCCACCGCCGCCCTTTAACCTCCTCCCCGGCTACCCCCTCCAGTGAAACAACCAGGAGCACCGAGTCTATCCAATTAAAAGGAGGCGACGGAGGAAGAGAGGCAGCCGGGGCAGGCGTGTGTGTGTGTGTCGTGGTCGTGGTCCCCCCCCCCCCCCCCCCCCGTCACCTCGCGGCCGGTCCCCCTTGTCTGAGCGGCCCCTCTCGTGATTGCACCTAATGAGGCATAACCCCCGAGCGGTGACAGCTCTGCTATGCCTGGGCCTGGGGACCCGCCCGGCCGGCCCAGTCAGGTACCCTCTGATTAGGCCAGCCGGCCTGGGAGGGGCCGCCGCCCGGGTTGACAGGTGGAGGTAGTGGAGTGGGGGGGTCGTTCCGAAAAACGCGGAGCCCGCGCCGCCCCGAGAAGCCTCCCCTCGTTAGCCGGGGTGGCTGCTGTGTGTTAAGGACGTGTCCCCCGCCATCGAGAGGAGGTGGGGGGGGGGGGCATGGCGGAGGAAGGGAAAAGGAAAGAACGCCACTCCCCCTGTTTCCTAGCGGCACCGGGGAAGAAAGGGGGCGCCGCGGGCACGCGGGGAAAGACAAACGCCGTGTTCGGTCATTGTTACCAAATAGGCCAAGTGGAAGGAGGAGGGAGCCGTATGAATTATGAAGAGCGCGCCGCACTCCCCAGGCCAGAACGAAGGGGCCGGGGAGAGGAGGAGGAGGAGGAGGAAGGGGAGGGAGACAGGGGGGGGTAACCATTTATCCCCGGTAAACATGGAGATTCACTCAGCTCCCAGACGGGGGGGCGGCCTTACCGGTCAGTCAGACGCAGCAGGGGGGATAAACCAAGCTGACATTACTGCCACGGCTGGGACGGTGCAACATTCAAATCCCCCCCCCCCCTACTATCTCTCCCCTTCTCATCTTCCCTATTTCTGTTCCCCTCTTTCCCCCCTCTCCCTCTCCGTGTCCCCGACTACTCCCAAGGGCATGCCGTGATTGAATTGAGACGTCTCTCCGTTGCCACAACGCCCTTCCTTCCTCCTTCTCTCCCCTCCCACCTTCTCGCTCGTCTCCCTCTCCCTCTGTTTCTCCTTCACTCACTCTCTCTACCGATTATCAATGCAACACCTCTGGTAAGATCCATCAGCTCACCCCTAACTCTGCCTCGCTCACATCTCGCCACATTTAAACACAGGGTCCCAAACAGGGAGACAGAGTAATTGAGGATTAAGAGAAGAAGATGGATGTGTTTCTCTGAGCGCGTGTTTGTGTGCTCACTCGCTGCTTGTTTGAGAAGGACAGGTGGGGTGGGGTGGGGGGGTGGGGGGGTCCTTGTATATTAGCAGTCTGCGGCTAAACTTGTGCAAACAAAACTTCTGGTGAAACATCCGGCATCGCAATGGAGCTCTCCCCGAACCGCAGCAGGAGCGGTGATTTGACCACGCCGCCGCGACCCGAGCGATGAAAGACAGTCTGGGAAATGGCCGCTCGGAGAGCACGGCCCTCGTGGTCCGCGGCGAGCATTAGGTCAGGCAAATCTGAACAAACACGGACGGGGAGCGACGACGGCGGCGGCGCACGGGTGGACAACGAACGGGAGTGATGAGGGGACGCTGTGCGGGGGGGAGAGAGAGAGAGAGCGAGAGAGAAAGAGAGAGAGAGAGAGAGAGAGAGAGAGAGAGGGGTAGAGACACACACAGAGAGAGAGAGAGAGAGAGAGAGAGAGAGAGAGAGAGAGAGAGAGAGAGGTAGAGAGAGAGAGAGAGAGAGAGAGAGAGAGAGAGAGAGAGAGAGAGAGAGAGAGAGAGAGAGAGAGAGAGAGAGAGAGACACACAGAGAGAGAGAGAGAGAGAGAGAGAGAGAGAGAGAGAGAGAGAGAGAGAGAGAGAGAGAAAGAGAGACAGGCAGAAAGAGAGAGAGAGAGAGAAAGGTTGAGAGAGGGGCAGAGAGAGAAAGCGTTAGAGAGACACAGAGAGTTGTTGGCCCCAGTTGTTTCCTCCGCGGAGCGCCGATGCCACAGATGACACGCCACGATAGCTCTGCGTCAGCCTTCGCGCTGGACAATTTTTAACGCGGGACAGCAGGCGGCGCGAAGCATCGAGCAAACCCCCCCCCCCAACCCCCCTTCTGCCACTAGCGGTCACGGAAAAAGCGCTTCAGTGGCAACTGATCTGTCTTATTGTCATTGTTAACACGTCAGGGCGCCAGGCGCGGACAAACGCGCGGTGACAGCCATCAACAAATAGCTGCCTGGGTGTTTTCCGTGCGCAGATTTTCCCACAAGAGGGAAAGAGGACAAATCATTATCATTCCTCCCCCACCGCCGTGGTCGTCCCTGCCCGCCTCCGGGCGCCCGGAGCAGCAGAGAGAATGGGCGCTAAAGCGGTTGACAGGAATCCTTTGTCTTAAAGCCGTTTGGCATTTGGGAGCGTCCACGGTGAGCCCACAGCAAATCACTTGACTAATGTCGCAGACGGCCCGGAGCGAGAGGGGGATTATCAATAGCTCGTCCATAAAGCCCGCTCTCTGGGGGTGTCAATACCACAACGACCTCTGGCCCTCACCCCCCCCCCCCCGGGGCGAGACCACACGGCAAAGGCTTGACGTCCAGTCAAGGCGTGAACCAACCCAGATTGAATATTCCCTGAAACGGGATGTTTCCTTCGGGAACAAGTGTGAAAGAGGGAAACAGGAAGAAAATCAACGTGACTGATGCAAGTGCGCGCGGGGAAAAAAATTACGGTTTGCCGAAACGAGTAGCGAAAGCTGGGGAAAGAGGACTGCAGAGCTGAAGGCTGGCTGGGAAAAAGAGCAGTCCTCCTCGTACTTGGGAGACGGTGGCGGCTTGCGGTCGGACACGCTGCATCCCACGCGAGGCCCTCTGTGACGGGGACTACTGCTGAAGGGCCGTCCGGGACGATCGCATCTCACCCAGAGGGCCCGGACCGGGTAATTTGACTTCCACAAAGGCCATCGGCCTAAAAATAAAAATACTGTCCCGCAAAGTAGCAGTCCGCTGCTTAAAAAAAAAAACGGAACGGTAATGGATGTCAAAACAAGACCGCTGAGATTTAAGAGGGAGAGAAACCCATATGTCAAGTTGGAAGGAAATGCTGGAAACGTTCTTTTTGCGCCGGCATCAGGAATAGCCTTGAATTATCACCCCCCCCCCCCTCAATCACTTGTGTGACACTTAACAATGACACGTACGTGTTTTTTTTTTGTTGGTGTGTGACTTTTCCTAACTCAAGTTTGAGAACTGTTGAGCTCAAAGCCAGTAGCAGCCGGTGGATGTTCCCCATCCTTAATGAGAAGTAGCATTTCCAGGCCAGACAAACAAACAACTAGCGCTTTGCTAAACAAGTGACGGCCCTGTAGTATCTCTGCAGCTTCCCTTGGGCCTCTGTCTTCGTCTTCCTCTCTCTCTCCGTCTCTCTCTCTCTCTCTCTCTCTCTCTCTCTCTCTCTCTCTCTCTCTCTCTCTCTCTCTCTCTCTCTCTCTCTCTCTCTCTCCTCCTTTGTTCCACTGCAGCCTGACCTCCTCCCCTCTCCTCTCCTAGGAGCCGTCCTCCCGCGATTCGGCCCGTGGACGCTTATCATCGACACACACACACACACTCACACACACACACACACACACACACACACACACACACACACACACACACACACACACACACACACACACACACACACACACACACACACACACACACACACACACACGTCTTTCCCTGCATCCCCATCGATCCCCGTATTGAAACAAGCCTCATTTGCAGTCTCCTTCTTGGCACCCCCCCCCCACACTCTCTCCTGTCTCGTTTCTCGCGAAATCTCTGACAGGCTGTGCAGATTTTGGCAGTTTGCTGTTCTCCCTTAATCCTCCACCAGACTTTCTCCCCCCTTCACAAACACAGAGGGGGTTTATAGAAAATACAGCCACAATCGGCTCGCCACAAAACCCACTGCAGCGCTTGGTTAAATATTCATAACCAAACATACAATATTTGTTGCCTTTAACATTTATCTTGGGACAGGAACAATAGTCAAATGTTGACTAGCATTTAGAGAAAATAACGGCGTCCGATGTTCCTCACATTATGGAGTCGGGTGAGTGGGCTTACGATGAGCTGAAAGGGAGCCCGTTTTAAAGGCCCAATCGAGTTGCGACCCATTACGCGGGCTGTACCTATCACACAGTAACTTATCCCAAAGCAACTTATCTCTCCCGGTTTGGGATCCTGTGACACAGAAGCCAAAGGAGGCCCTGGAGGAGGGAGCGGTGCGCGCGTCGACAAGCCGACACGCCTTGTCTTACATCCTTAAGTCCACTGCCAAGTCAACCGAGGCACTTCCTCTTGGGATGAAAGGCTTTCTTGTTTTCTGTGCAGCTTCCTCAGTTGAGGTGCCATACCCCCAGACATAGCAATTCTCTCTCTCTCTCTCTCTCTCTCTCTCTCTCTCTCTCTCTCTCTCTCTCTCTCTCTCTCTCTCTCTCTCTCTCTCTCTCTCTCTCTCTCTCTCTCTCTCTCTCTCTCTCTCTCTCTCTCTCTCTCTCTCTCTCTCTCTCTCTCTCTCTCTCTCTCCACCCTAATCCAGAAAATGCTTGTTCAACCGGAGGAAGGAGAGACGAGGACAGAGAGACGAGGAAGGGGGGCGGGGGGGGGACAGGAGAAAAAAAGAAAGGAGCTGGCCCTACATCTCGTAGGCTGGCCCCAAGAGATCAATTGTACAAACTTCTCCATGAGTGCTCTCCCTCACCCCGGTACGCTCCAAGCCAGGCAAATCGATGCCCTTGCTCGTGTGTGGGAGAGAGAGAGAGTGTGTGTGTGTGTGTGTGTGTGTGTGTGTGTGTGTGTGTGTGTGTGTGTGTGTGTGTGTGTGTGTGTGTCTTATTGATACAGGAGGGAGCGAGGGAGGGCGACACTGACGGGTGGGGCGTTGGTGGTGGGGGTGGTGGTGGTGGTGGGGGGGGGTGTTGCTGCTGGGAGACGAAGAGAAGTGACAGGAAACGATAAGAAATTCCTCAGATCAGATATTCTTAAATGTCACCATGGCGCTGGAGTGTCTCTAGGCGCCGTCGTGAGGAATAGAAAGAGATCCGCCGAGCGGGGGTGCCTCTCGGTCGTCCCCCCCCCCCCCCCCATACATTGCCCTTACCACGCCACAAAGAGCCTTTTCATCCATCGCCCTCTCATCTGAGATTAGACGCTGTTTGGACCAAAATCCATCCCCAAAGCCGCCGGGGTGAATATTAACATTGTCAAAGAGGCGAGAATAAGAAGCTTGTTAAAACAAAAAGACAATACGCACTTACACCGAGCTTCTATCAGAAAAGTGTAAAGTCCACAACGATACGACTTCAGCAATTTCCTGACATGCTAATCCACTGTGTCTTCTCCCCTGAAGGGGAGAGTTTACTGTACGTTTTTGCATCTTTATCTAAGGACAGATTTGTATCTTTAGCTAAGGGAAGATCTGTATCTTCATCTAAGGAAAGGTGGGTAGCTTTCCAATCAAAAACGTTGGCTTGCCTCCATCGCACTTTTGAGCGCTACACTTGGGAAATCAAACGGCCAACCACTTCTTTCCTGGCACGTTTTTTTTTTTAGGCATCTGCGTCAAGAAAGTCACGGGAAATTCAAATGGCAACCCGTGCCAACACAGAAAGATCCTAACATTATCCCAACCCAGTACCTTCAATGTCGAAACGACATAACCGAAATATTCCCTCCTTCCTTCGGTCGAAAACCTTCTCAGGGTTAAGAGTGGAAATAGAAGAGGGAGAGGCATCTTTGCATACATTTAACTGTCACCTCCTCTCCTCTCCTCTCTCTGGCGATACAATGTTTGGCACAAAGCGAGAGCGGCTGCTTTATTAAGGCTCCTCTCTGGGGCTGTGGGATGGGATTTTGGCTTCATGCCCCTCTGCGGCGGCGCCTCCAAATCGGCTTTCCGTGGCTGTGACTGTCATTAGGCCTGGGCCTGGCAGTAATCCTCTGTGTTGTGTCTCTAATAGAGGCAGGCCGAGCAGGAGCTCTACTCACTGCTGGGGCCAGGGATGATATGGTCGGGGGACGGCAGGGGAGACACACAGGCTGGACACGACAGAGGACTGACTGACTGACTGGCTGGCCGGCTGGATGGCTGGATGGATGGCTGGCTGGCTGACTGACTGACTGACTGACTCGCTGAATGACCGACTCCCTCCACCGTTAATCCGAACTTTTGAATTGACTGGCCGTTATTTGTCTTTGTTCTTTTGCGTGGTCAAATGGTTATGCACATCGAATGTATCACTTTTGTTGTTCCCACTGCGTCTCCGGGTGAGCTCGCTCCCCCGTTCCATTCCCTTTCACGAGCGTAACGATCCGTTAACGGGACGATATTATCCATAGTGCAGGGGCACACGATTCTTTGTCCTTGTCCTCTGAATACCACGGGCCCGCTTTCACAAAGAGCAACATACAGTGTGCACGCACGCCGCCGCCGCCCACACACACACACACACACACACACACTCACACACACACACACACACACACACACACTGTCACACACACACGCACACACACACACACACACACACTGTCTCTCCGCTTCACAAAGGTGACCGGAGCAAGGACAATGTGTGGCGGTGGAGACGAGGAGGAATCTCTCAGAGATGAAAATTGCGCCGGTCGAAGAGCACCACAATGGAAGCCTAACGCGCCTTCCGCCCCGCGCGCGTCTTTGTGTGCCCGCAGTGCCAGAGCGCAGCCTCGCGGCCGACCCCCGACGATCAATCACGCCTCGGCCGCAATCAATCGATCGATAAAAAAAAAACCCTCGCTGTCCCGCACGTAAGTCGCGGCGGCCCCATCAATCCATCTCACCTCCACTGGATGGACCTACGTTGAGAGCCCCAGCTTCCCCGGCTGCCACCCCACGGACGTAAGGCGCGAGGCTGGCCGCCGGTCACACGTGGGGAGGGACTGTCCCCGGGGCAGCCAGGCTGGCTGAGGGCTGGCCGAGCGTGGAGAGGGTCGGGTGGCAGGGGGGAGGGGGGGGTTTGGTCCCAGTGCAGCCTGGATGAAGGGAATACTCTGTGAATATTCATGCGTAGGACTCTGGTGGCGTGGAGGTGCTCAGTTATTCATTAGGCCTCTGTGAAAGGAAACACACCGCGGTCCCACTGCGATGGAATATTAATAGCTGCCATTAATAAAATATCCCCCCCCCCCACCCCCCATCTCGCTTTCTAAAGTCTTCAGGTTTTCTCTTCTTTTGTTGGGGGGGGTGGTTCTTTTTTTGGGTCGGGATCTCGCACATGGAGGCCGGCGACGCCGGGGACGAGCGGGCAGCGTGTAGGAAGAGAGAGAGAGAGAGAGAGAGAGGCAGACTTGTCTTTGAAACATCCCCGGGACAGTAATGACTGGTGGGCGGTCCACAGGGACAGGCAGAGTATTTAGTCTCTCGTTTGACCGATCCTTAGGCGTGTAACAACACGGAGAAGTCCCAGGCTGGAAAGAGGGGGGGATGAATGTTTAATTCAGAACTGCCTGGAACTCTGCTGACATTTCACCATTGTACGGCGAGATGGATACACGGGACACTGTCTGCCTGAGAAATGGAAATGTGCATGAAGCCTCTTAAACATTCAGCAGGCACCCCCCACCCCCCTTCCCGATGCCCTGGTCTGGCTCCGCACACACTGGGCTACCGATCAAACAAACGGCCTTTTATAAATGCAACCTCTAGACTCATGGTTAATCCCAAGGCACACCTAATTCAGGAAGGGCCAAGCTTTTGACCAGTTTTTCCCCCATCTTAACCTTGAACAATAATATAAAACTCTGTTCCGCATCCATAGTTGTCCTCCTATCCTCCTAGCCATGAAACCAATTGGCCCCTCAACCTCCCTAACGCTCACCCCTCAACCTCCCTAACGCTCACCCTCCACGTGACCCCACTGTGACCTGTGACCCTGACCTCTACAATAATAGGAGCCAACACGGGGCAACGCGCTAGACGGAGGCCTGGGAGACCAAAGACAACGACAACAGCAACAACAACAGCGGTGTCCTTTGTGTGTCTTCCACCTTGGTGAGCTAAAGGTCAGGCAGCGCAGGCGCGCGAACCTGGCGAGCCACGCACAGGGGCGAACCCCGCCCGACTCTATTAGGTCCCTGTCAACACCCGGTGGGACTGGACGAGAGCCCGCAACGCGGTCAGACTGACAGAGAGCGTGCCTGGGAGTGAGAGGCGGTAAGAGAAAGCGTGTGAGAAGATGAAAAAGACGAAAAGAGGCAGGAGGAGGGATAAGAAAAGAGGGTGTTAAAAGAAACAAGTGGTGTGTGAAATGAGAGAGAGACAGAAAGAGAGTGTGAGAGAGAGAGAGAGAGAGAGAGAGAGAGAGAGAGAGAGAGAGAGAGAGAGAGAGAGAGAGAGAGAGACATAGAAAGCAGCCCTGGAGAGCGAGGTCAACTACCTGCCACTTCTGTCAAACACATCCTATCACAGCTGGGAGGCGCGGGGAGCGGGCTTGCAGGCTGGCGGGTTTTCGGGGGCCTTTCATCGGGCCGAGGTGATGGGTGACGAGGGCTCCTCTTCCTCACATTTCAGCTCTGTCACAACACATCGGCCGGTCCCTGTGACTCCAGGACACTGCTGGGCCAGCCGGACCGCTGGGACACGCTGCATCTGCCGCTGTGGCAGGAGACACACACACACACACACACACACACACACACACACACACACGTAGGGCCCAGAGCACGCACAAGCTCCCTGTCCACAGTCCAGCACGAAGAGGAATTTAAACTCAGAGAGCTATGTGAGGTTTCTCATGTCAGAACGGCACGTGCGTTAAATAGCAAAGTCTAGCTATTTGCATAGCTTGTCAGTATAAATTGTTAGTATGACCTTGAGGTAAATAGCGTTATTAGCGTGCATTACGAAGACCAGAAGCGTTTTGGGATATTTTCTCGTTTGTATCGGAGTGGAGTGTTGGTCCGTGTTGGTGTGTGAGCCCCTGCTGCCTGCCTCACTGGGATCCAGCCGGGTCCGTGGGAACAGGGAGAGCGAGCGGCACTATCGCCCAGTTAGCAGACCTCAGCCTTCAGGCAACAGCGGCAGCTGGAGCGCGGGTGTGACCGCCAGCACCAGGCAGCCCCGGACTGGAGTAGAGAGGAACGGACTGAGACGGGGGCCTGCAAGAGTCGGGCGGAGTGCCTGGCAGGGAGCGGTGAGGAGGAGGAGGAGGCGGGAGACTGGCGGACTGTGTCTGACCGATGGGCCGGGAGCCGGGAGCGGTGCCCGCGGTCACCACAGCCAGCCAGAGCTCCCTCATGGGAACGGGATCCGCTACCCTCCCGCTGGGGGGAGAGAGGGCTGTCGGCGTGACAAGTATCGCCGTGCCGACAGTCACACCTCGCTCGGGGCAAAAGCAAGCGAAGATTAGGCGAGGGAGCGGAGCTTTCGTCCTGGACTTGCGGTTCTCCCTCTCCGCTGTCAGCCAACTCGGTTTTGAAGCGCTGCGGTTCTCAGAGGCAGCTCCAGCAGCAGCAGCCCCCTTCTTTAGCCCTCCCCTGCAGCAGTCATCCAACCCCCCCCCCCCCAGGGGCGCAAAGTGACAGGCCTTGTATGCGCCCGGGCCAGAAGCACCTGGCATCTCCTTCAAGCGGGCGGGCCCGACTGACACGGCGGCACCAGAGAAACTGGGAGCGGGAAGAAAGCGCACGCATATCTCCAAAGAATGGCGTGGCATTCCTGGGCTGGCTGCCACCCCGGGGCACAGGGGTGGTGGGAGGGGGAGGGAGAGGAAGAGGGGAGAGGAGAGAGGAGAGAGGAGGCGGGGCAAGGTGGGGTGAGACTGGGGCTCCCAATAGAGCCTCTTAATAGGCAAACAGCCTTCTAAAAAGGCCCAGTTAGGCTATCTCAACGTACAGATAGTCTCTGACTGTCTGCCTCTCTGTTTAAGCCCTACCCCTAAGGGTCTTGATGTCCCGGAGGCACATTTGAAACTTCGACTCCCTCCAAAGTGACTGACAAAGGCTTCCGTCTGAAAGCCTCAAGAAGGAAACTTTTTAAAAAGGAACCGGCCCAATTGCTTAGCTCTCTCTCTTAGCTCTCTCTGTTAGCTCTCTCTCTCTTAGCTCTCTCGCTTTCTTTTGCTCTCTCTCTCCCCCTCCCCTCCATCCCCTTATTCCGCTTTCCACAAAACGCTTGACTTGTCACCGCAGACTCTGGAGCTCCTTTAATAAACGCGGCAGACCAAAAATGTCTGGCTTTGAGTCGCCGAGTGTGACTCGTTTAAAACCAGAGGGATTGCGGTGCGGCGTAATCCTGCCCAACACGTATAGCCCAACTGTCAGTGTGCTGGGGGAACCTAAAGGGGAGAGCCTAAGGGCTTGGAAGAAGGGCCGGCCAGCGAGAGAGAGAAGGCGGGGGGGTGGGGGGGGGGGGGGGGCCAGGTTTCAGAGGAGGCCCGGCTCCGTGTCGAGTCGAGGCCTCGCCCGCTCTTTCCGCGAGACGGCCCGTCTTGAAACAGGAGCGCAATGTGGGTTACGTCCGCTGGGGTGTCGGCTTGAACGTGGATGAATGGGGTTTGACAGCCCGTCACTCACCGGAGACGTGATCAGGTTGTTCGCGGCCCCCTGGCGGACCCACGGACGCACGGCACACCTTTTGGGTTCGAACGCTTGGGGCGCTGTTCAGCGGGGGCTTCTTTCTGGTTCGACGGCGATCGTACGCCGAGGGTTCTCTTTTTTACGGGGCTTTGAGATTGGTCAAAGGGCTCCATTGATTTAAGAGGAAGATCAATCGCCAGCGAAACACAACCAAGCAACCACATGGTTTTTCCGGCTAAGTGGGGGGAAAACAACTTTTTCCCCAAAACTTTCCGTCTGAGTATTCTCCCCCGTCTTTATAGTAGACAGCTGTCTCAGACTAGATGCTGCTTCCACTGGAGAATGCCACTGCCTTCGCTCACAAGTTGTGCGCTTGTCGGCTCGCTCGTTGCCATGGAAAATCCCAGAAATGGGGCAGATAACAGTTCAATGAGGGAGCAGAGACTTGAGAGGGTCTGGAGGGAGCCAGCAGCTTTCTGGGGCCCCTCCTGTCAAAACCCCCGTCAAGCTCTTTTGATGTGTGAGGAAGGGAGACCTATTGAAAGAAGAAAAAAAAGAGAGAAAGGAAGAGAGAAAGAAAGACAACGTGAAAAGAGTGAGACGAAGGAGGTGGGTAACAATGCGTCTTTAACGTATCCATTTTGTTTTGGCATGAGTTGGAGTGAAAGAGAAATTGAGGAAAGGTTCTGAGAAACACATGGATCTCTCTTTTGAAAAGAAGAGAAGACGACAGTTCATTCGAATTATTTTCATCACACAGAAAACAGAATCTCCACCTATTGAACGAATCCGGCATCGATAAATCTACAAGTCATCAATAATTAACTGTGGCGATTTCAGCTAAATTGAGGCTTTTTGACATTAAAGAAACATTTAGATGACCCCCAGAAAAAGAAAGCGATTAAGACATTCAAGATAAAAAAAACATAAAAAGAAATCTGCATCCTCTTGAAGGTCACTCGGAAAGCAGTAAAGCAATAAAGAAAGAAAAAACAGCCGCTTCAAAGATGAATGAAAACAAACACTAATTTCTACTGTGAAGCCTTTTTGAAAAAGAAAAGTTGGGTGACATGAAATATGCAAACAAACAGATATGGATAAATAAATAAATACTTAAGAGCTTGAAGCGGGCTGACACATCAGTGGGGAGTTGCTGGTGACAGCCCCACCTCATGTGATGTGAGAAGTTGATTCTCACACACACACACACACACACTCTCTCTCTCTCTCTCTCTCTTCTCCTCGGGCCCTTGAAGTGGCACTGTCAGGAGAGGACCCCTCAGAGGTGCCGGAGTAAAACACCTGTCTGAAACCACCAGCCCTTTTCATTTTCCTCGCCTGTTTGAGACTGACGGCGTCACAGACGTGGGACTGTCACAAACACCAGGTAGCAAGACGAGTGCTCAATTTGGAGTAAAAACTGCAGCCATTTTGTGATATATTGGAATATTGCCTATAAGAGGAAATAAGAACAGAACGATAATTAATATATCAGTAGAAAGAAAAATCCACGGGCAGACTTTTATATCGGAAAATCTGTCACCATGAATTCCTTTACAAATGCTACTGTTGGATGGCTGAGAATATGAAATACGGCTTTTCAATCGACAATGTCTTCTTTTAAGTGATTTAGTTTTTTGCTCTAGAATCAGAACTTGCCATGCTTCATTGCTGCACTATGTAGACGGAGCCTTGTCAGCGATAAAGACAGAAGGGGGCCACAGTACACAGACGAGAAGACAACGCCACATGACCAGGACATCAGAAGAGTGAGGTCATCTTCTGGCAGCTGAGATCATTTTTTTATTTTAAACACTAAAGAAAAACTGATCAGACATTTTACACACATCCCCCCTCCCCATTCCCATTCCCTCCCCTCCCCCCACCCCCGCGGTGCTTTGATTGTCCCCCCCCCCTCCCACCCTGTGCTATCTGTCTCCTATCAGGACCTAAACACAGCTGTCTGACGGCCAGGCCCCTCCTCCTCTGGACCTCGGTGGAGCCAGCCAGCCGGACGGACGCGCAGGCAGGGAGACAGATGGTTTATGTAGGGCTGTCGGTGGGTGTCGTCAGGGACGGCTGCTGCGGCTGTCCACAGAGCTGGTAAATCCACCGGGAGGGCGGGCCTCACAACGACCCGGCCACCGTCCGCCGACAGAGGTACAGCTACGTTTAGTGAGCGGGGGAGGGGGACCAGAAAGCCTTATGAAACTGTAACTCCCCTCATAACTGCCCCCCCCCTGCCCCGAACATCTAGTTTTTTTCTCCTCCCTCTGTCCCTTATACGAGTTGAAGCCCCCTAAGTGGTGACAGGGAGGGCTGCCGGCGAGACGGACAGAGTGTGTGATGAAAGATGGTGGAAGAGAGGAGACAGCCGGGCCCGCATGAAGGAGAGTGTCACATCGGCCTGTCAGGGGAGCGTCTCGCCGGGGCCACGCGTGTGTCCGGCGGGCTCGCTGCTACGGGGGGGGGGGGGGGGGACAGACTGGCAGGGTTGTCTCTGAGGACACGGCTCAAACCCCCCCCCCCATCCCCCAAGCCCTCTGGGGTGGCCCGGTTCCGCCCGTTGGATAGGCCACCGCGGATCCTCCCTAATAGCAACTGACTCGCCAGCGTCGCTACTCTGCTGGCTGTCCGCCCGAGAAGCAACTTCAGGGCCGAGTCTTTTTGGACATAGGAAGTGAGACGAGGATCCCGTTGGCGGGGAGAGAGGTTGGTGGGAGGGGGAGGGGATATAGAGAAAGAATGATAGGGAGAGAAAAACAGAGTAAAACGAGACATTCTGGTTTGTGCCCTCTGGTCTGTTACCTCAACTGACATCGACCGATGGGGAATCAATACGCTGACTGAGAGCGTGAGCGTCAATGAAATGTTTAGGGACAATCAAAAACACACACTTGCTCAATACCTCACCTGCACTCACACACACACACACACACACACACACACACACACACACACACACACACACACTCACACACACACACACAATGCAACCACACTCACACACACATGCACACACACACAAACGTCCACAGCAGCCCGCAAAGACGCAGTTAAACATAAGAGACAACAAAAGGAAACTAATAAAGAATAAAGTCATACAAACACAGAAAAACGCGACAAGCCGCTTTTTAAAAAAACAGTCGAAACGACCGCGTGGCCTGCGGTTCCTACCCACGGGATCTGTAGTTACTTTGACTGCTTCCCGTTTGTGGGAGACGCAAACCCCGCGAGCAGACACGACTAACGCCGCGCGGCCGAGGGAATGGAGCGGGAAGGAGGTCAGGGAAAAGGGACCGTAAGAGAAGGAGAAGGAGGAGAGTCTCCACGGATATCAAAGAGCTTTCCGCCACCGACCCTCATCGGACCCTCGTGTCCCCTCCTGATCCAAAACGGGTTTTAGGAGGAGAATCCTCCCCCCAAAAAGGCGAGCGCGCGCCATAAGGAGGACGGCTTCGAGTCGATCCCCGCGGCTCACTTCCTCCTCGTGATCTCTGGCCAGAGACTCTCCGGCTCGTTTTTGGCATCCGCGGGATCCAGGTAGCTCGGTGCTCTGAAACCAGCCTGGGGGGGGGGGGGGGGCCACACACGATATATCCCCCCCGGCGACGGAGAGCGTCAGGCGCGAGACCCCAGGGGGTTGTTGGGGGAGGGGGGGAGAGGGGGCCAAACTAAAATGTGTCCGCGGGCTGACGGAAGCCGAACGGAGCGAGAGAGAGAGAGAGAGAGACAACACGGAGCAGGGTCTGCCTCCATTAGCCGCGGCTCCCGGTCACACATGGATGACTCTGACCGTCGGCTCAGCGCTGCTCTGCTGCTGCCCGGGACCCAGGAAGCACGAGGAGGCCCAGACGCACGCCAAACCGCACGCGAGAACCACGCATCTGGCCACTTGCGTGTCAACGGCATTCGTTGAAAATGAAGGAAAAAAAAATCTCTTTGGCTGGCTTCAAAAGTGTGCTTTAGTGCCCTCAAAGGAGCGCTGGCAATTTGCATTGTGCGCACACGCCCGGCCCAATCTAATGACGCGTCGGGGAGAGAGGCCTGACAGAGCGCTGGCGCGTCGTTCCTCCGCTCGCCATAAACGTGACGGCCCTTCCCCGCCTGCCGACAGCGGAGCGGCGGAGTCACGGACCGCTCCGGAGCAGCGTCCGGAACAGCCTCCCAGCGGGGCCCTCCTCCCGGCCCCAGCACCACCACCACCGCGGCATGCCCGCCTGACTGCCCCCCCCCACCTCCACCCCGGCTCCAAGCCCCAGTCCCAATCCCACCGCAATGACGCTGACAATGTCACACTGTCACCTGGACCGGGCCCGTTATTACACCGGCATTCTTAATAGCCCCATAGATTAAACTCCAGAGGAACAAGACGCCAACAGATTAAAAAAGAGAAGGATGGGAAAGAGGAAGACGAATGGCTTCCTATTGCCAGGCAATCACGCATAAATTACCAGGACGCGCGCTTACGTATAATAATAACCAGCCGCGCTGGAAATGATCGCTTACTCTGGGGGGGGGGGAGAGACGGAGGGAGGGAGAGAGGGAGAGGGGGAGGGGGTGGTGGCTAAAAGAGAGGAGAGGGTCGGGGCTGTCTCCTCAATCACATCAACGTCAAGGGTATTGCCCTGACACCATCCCCCCCACTCTCCGTCCCCCCCCACCATCCACACAAATCTCCGGACAGGCAGACGCGACGGCCGAGCAGGCCGACACGCACACACGCACACACACACACACACACACACACACACACACACACACACACACACACACACACGCGCGCGAACACACACCAGTTCCCCCCTACCACCCCCCACGCAGGCCCTCCAGGGACAGCGGCTGAGAGTCGCGACGACAAATCATTATGCAGGAATTAGCCATTCATCCCCCGTCGAACCATCAACACCCTTCTGGAAGGGACAAGTCGGCACCCCTCCAGTTTTTCTCTCCTTGCAACTTCTCGCCGAGAACTTCTCAGACAAGGTACCGGTTTCACACGTGCAGCTGGGGACGACTTTTTGAACATGCCGTTTGTATTTACAGGGTCCATTGATGGATTAACAGAACCATGGATAGAGAACCGCCCTGGGGAGGTTCACCTTCCCACCCCACCGAGCACGGTCCCTCTCCTCCGTGGTCCGAAAATAAGCCCATCTCCAGCGCCCTGCTCTGGGTCACACACACGGCGATCCACACCCTAGGTCGCCCCTTCCCCCATTCGCTTGGCCCGCGCACACCCAGAGTGGCCTGCGACGGCGAGAGAGACACACACACACACACAGCTCCACGTCCCGAGAAACTACTGGAGGAGAAAAGCCTATCAGATCACTGACCAGGGGGAGGGGGGGCCCCTGCTCATTAGTAGTGGTGAGCGTTCTCTCTGTGTGTGTCCCTCTGGCCCGCTCTGCCCGGCCACCACTCGCCGGATGCCACCCGTGCCCTGGCACATCAGGGCCAGCCTGCCATCTGTGCCAGCCCGCGTGGGCAGTGGGCCTGGCAGTGGGGGGGGGACAGGCCACCCGCGGTCCAGCCTCGGGCACGGGCCCTCTCGCGGGGGCCATCTCGGAGGCGGCCTGCCATGACACCCCGAGCTGTGGAAGGGGGCCAGGCTTGGCATTTGTCGAACCGCCACCGTCACACCACCGCACCCTGCCGCATCAGCCACTAACGGTCCCCAGTCTAACGGTCCTCTCTCTCTCTCTCTCTCTCTCTCTCTCTCTCTCTCTCTGAGTGTGCTTTCGTACACTAAGCACTGCGGGGAGTGCAGCAGATAGCACCTAGGCCGTGCACTCTGTGCAGGTGCTACAGTCGCCGTAGGAGACGCGGGCACAAACGGTTACCATGCCACCCCCCCATCCATAAAACACGCTCAACTGCGAGTGCATAAACACCGACACACCAACACACCACACACACACACACACACACACACACACACACACACACAAAGACTCGAACGAAAGCACACGGACCGCACACACACACATACGCACACACACCCAAACCCACTGGCTTCCGCGAGTCACAGTGGATCTATGAAGTCCCCGGCGCTGCCCTCCGAGACTCGTTAGGGAGAAGAGGAGCGGCAGGGCATCCGGGTGGACGGGCCGCTCCGTGCTCACCCGGCCACTCCGTCACTATCATCCCCCACCAATAAGAGGCGGAGGAGCCGCGGGGGAGGAGTGGGGGAGACTATTAGGGCTCTAACGGTCACATCTATCCTCCCCCGTTGGCATGTAGAACACCCTCTCCCCCTCCCCTCTCCCTTTCAAACCCCCCCAACCCCCACCCCGTTCCCCCGCTGCCCAACAACCATGTTATTAGTGGGGAGGGGGAGAGGGAGGGGGCGGAGGAGGCGAGCGGGGGGGAGGGGGGGGGGACTGTTTGTACAGATGGGGGGTTGTCTCAGAGCAGAGAGCCCACGGTGTCTAGGGGGAGCCGAGCGGCAGAGTTGGAGTCTGTCAGGCCCTGTCTCCGAGTAGCAGGTGGCAGCAAACACACAGATTGAGAGAGAGAGGGAGGGGGAGAGAGAGAGAGAGAGAGAGAGAGAGAGAGAGAGAGAGAGAGAGAGAGAGAGAGAGAGAAAGCCGAGAGAGAGCCGAGAGAGAGAAAGAGAAAGAGAGAGAGGGAGAGAGCGAGAGACAGAGAGCAAAAGAGAGAAAGAGAGAAAGAGAGAGGGGGAGAGGGACTAGAATAGGCATGGCAGGACAGCCTGAGCCTCAGGAACGATGCAGGGAGATGAGGACATCGAGCACTGGCACGCATAAAACACTCACTCACACACACACACACACGCACGCACACACACACGCACGCAAACACACACACACGCGAACATGCACAGCGCTGTGTAAACAAGCGCAGAAAGCTCGCCTGGCCCCCCCCACGCTGAACAAGCTACAGCCCAAGGTCTGCCTCAGCATTGTGGCCCCGGCTCGTAGCACAGCCAGCCGGAGCGCAGCCAACGCTGGTTGCTAATCCATCCCCCCTGCCCCGACAGCGTCACGCTGCCGACACACACACACACACACACACACACACACACACCGTGCTCGGGCAGCGGCCACGGCCGACCTTGAGCCGCTCCGAGACGGACCAGAAGGGTGGCCGCGACGCTGCTGCCTGGCCGTCCGCACC
The DNA here is from genome assembly GCA_026901105.3 of Galaxias olidus. NCBI lineage: Eukaryota > Metazoa > Chordata > Actinopteri > Galaxiiformes > Galaxiidae > Galaxias > Galaxias olidus. Next base: position 112,579 of record JAPMUY010002049.1, on the reverse strand, counting down.
GGGGCGATGGGGCCCGGTGGGGTCGCTAGCTAACAGGAACCTAGTCTCACAGACTCGAGGACGCATCACCCCCCCCCCCCCCCCCCCCCCCACACACACGAGCAGCTCGTCTCCACGCTGAACCAGAGCTACGAATAACACACGTGAATATGTCGAGGTATATGTACCTAGGTATGGGTCGAGTCCCCTATATGGACACGCCAACGGAGGAGGAAATGGCTGTCCTTAACTTGACTTACAGGGTTAACCACAAAGAAGAACCCTTTTCAAAGCTGTTCTTACGGAGACTCCCAACCGAATGTGTTGTCTCCTAGTTAAATGGTCCCCTGTCCTCCACTCCAGTGTCCAGCTCGCTGCAGGGCACAGGGCGGTGGTCTGTGATAAACCGCCAGGAGGATGGGGGGGGGCGGTAGGAGGACTAGATCCACGCCGCTGGTCCTCGGTCACTCGGACAAACAGGCGGGCGGCGGGCGGCGGGTGGCGGGCGAGGTGACGGGCGGAGGGAAAGGGCAGGGCGAGGGGAGTCCTGTTTGCAAAGGGTGTGCTTGTTAGTCCAACGCCGGGGGGAGCCGGCCGCGACCCCCGACCAGCGTGCACTTTGTCGACGCTCTCTCACACACACACGCACGCACACACACACATCGCGTAGGAATCTCATCTCGCGTCCCCCGGGGACCTTGTCCCCTGTAGCATCGATGGGAGCGAGGGCATTTTCTCTCCTGCCACCCTGCCTCTCCTTTGCGAGCTTACAGACACACACACACACACACACACACACGCACGCGGTCGCTGGCTTGTTTGTTTGAATGGAATGGTGATTGGACGACGGGGAACAGAGGGGGAGGCAAAGAAAAAACAAAGCGATTGATATAAATGATCTGCCGGCCACGAGAGCCCCCCGGGCGGGGCTGGGCTGGGGGTCCGCTCGATACCAATTGATCGCGGGAGGCCCAGGCATTCGTCTTAATTCTGACTAATTAGGGTGCTGGCTGACTAGGAGGAGTTTGAAGGGATGAGGTGTTCAGCGCGCACGTGTGTGTGTGTGTGTGTGTTCGTGGGCTTTGCACTTGCAGCTTTGTGTGTCTGGTCCTGGGTGGTGGTGGTGGTGGTGGTGGGGGGGTGGGGGGGGGGGGGGGGGGGGGGGCAGAGAGACCTCCCAGGCGACGAAAGGAAAAAAGCCCAGACCCTGTGTTTGCCGAGTGCGGAACACGCGGCGGATTAAGGAAATCAGTTTAGGAAACAACAAGCATGGCCACATTAGTGTCACTGCCAAGATAATTCCCCTGTCTTCGCCGGCTGCCCGACAGGCAGGATGGGAGTAAATCCGCCTCTCGCCTTCCCGGTTGTTGTTGTCGTTGTTTTTTTCCCCCCTGCCCGCTTAATTGTGAGGCGCAGCTGATTACCTTCAGCCGATTGATGTGAGGCGGGCCCGCAGGAGGCCGGGCCCCGCTCGCCTTCCTCACCGATTCCCAGATAGCGCCGTGGGATTTAATAGGGCTCGGAGGAGGAAGAGTAGCGGTGTGAGCAGCGGAAACATCGTGGGGGGGGGGTCTGGGTGGGGGGGGTTTGGCAGGGGGGGGGGGCATGATTACTACGGCGCCGTGTTGTTCGGTGAGGCCTCGTGCAAAATGAAGGGATGGAGGGCTCCGGTGTGGGGGATGAGGGGAACAAAGACGTGGACACTTGAGGCAAATTGCTCGGCGCTTCCCGGCCCTGCAGCGCGGCGCAGGGCGGGGAGATGGAGAGGTGGAGCCGGGCTTTAGGAGCAAAGCCCCGCCAAAACAGCCCCGCGTCGGGGAGGCAGACGGAGGACAGGGGGGCTGACAGCGGGGCTCAGCCTCAGATCTCCGTGCCTGTCTGTCTCTCTCTGTGTGTCTGTCTCTCTGCGTGTCTGTCTCTCTGTGTCTGTCTCTCTGTGTGTCTGTCTCTCTGTGTGTCTCTCTGTCTCTCTATGTGTCTGTCTGTCTATCTGTGTGTCTGTCTGTCTGTCTGTGTGTCTGTCTTTCTGCGTGTCTGTCTTTCTGCGTGTCTGTCTCTCTGTGTGTCTATCTCTCTGCGTGTCTGTCTCTCTGTGTATATCACTCTGTGCGGTGGTCTGTTCTGTGTGTGTGTGTGTGTGTGTGTGTCTGTCTCTCTGTGTGTCTGTCTCTCTGTGTGTCCGTGTCTCTGAGTGTCTGTCTCTGTGCGGCGGTCTGTTTCTCTGTGTGTGTGTGTGTGTGTGTGTGTGTGTGTGTGTGTGTGTGTGTGTCTCGGTCTGCATGTCTGTCTCTCTATATGTCTGTGTCTCTCAAAAGGGTCAGCCATATCAGGGTAGGTGCCCTCAACCATGACGAACAGACAGCTCTAACCCACAGGAGATCAATATCACAGCCACACACACAAACATACACACACATACACACACACACACACAGACACACACACAGGGGCAACACACACTAGGGGTCTCGCAGACAAAAGGGGGGGGGGTGAATATCAGCGAGTAAGAATGACAGCCGGCCTATCTGTATCTGAACCGGCATTGTGGAGAGAGACAAAGAGTGGCCCTGCGCTTTGTCACTCGCTCCCCGGGCCCAGCTGCGGAAAGATAGGAGCGACGCCGTCGTCTGTGACGCACCCAGCCCGCTGACCCCACCGACCCTGCCTCTCCAAGCCCGGCTCCACCAACCCAGCCTGGCCGCCTCGTCTCCACCAACCCCCACCCCCCCCCCCCCCCCCCCCCCCCCCCCGGGAGAGAGCACCGTGGGGCCCTGGGGCGTATCATGGAAAGGAGCCTAGTGGCGGGTCGCGGTTCCGTTTGTCTAGACGTCCCCCACCTGGTTATAAATACCTCCAGCGGGGCCGGACTCGTCCCCTGACCGCCGCTGCTCTTGACGACGCGGGGCGTGAAGTTCTAACGACGGCTGAGCCGTCGATAGCGGTCCACATGGCAGAGGGTCCTTGGGGGTACACTTAGGAGGAGACAAGAGGCGGAGAAGACATAGGAGAGGTGTAGCCTGATAAATGTTTGTCACTGCTGGTAGCCTATTGCTAGTATTAATAGGGAGTCATTGAGACGACTTGAGCTATAACAGTAAAGAATAAAGTTACAAATTTCAAATACAAAGTCCTTTGATAAATACACAGCAATTGTTACGGTATCCTTTATGCATTGGACAAAAGACAAAAAACAAACATAGACACCATTCCATAGAAAAAGCATTCCAACTCCTGAGGAAAAACTTCCTGAAAGTTCCTGTAACTACCTAGTTTGACACTCGAAGATGACAGCACACTGTAGGACTGTATTTAACTGCAGGTTCAGCTGGATAACAAGGTTTCTTTCTGTATGATCCTCATTGAGATGCAAAGCAGAGGGTGATCTCCGGCCACCTCGCCCGGGCTCATAGGAGAGAGTTCAGACGAGAGAGTGAGCCGCCCAGACAGATCCTCTCAGACAGAACACACTGGGGGAGAAGCACAGGTGGCGTGAGATAGCGCCGCGCTGCTGGCATGTGCGTGTGAGTGACAGCCACCAGCGGAGCAGGGTTAGTCGCCCCCCCCCCCCATACATAGCCCCGTCAGCACCAGCCCCTCACTAGCCCCCAATAACCACACAACACAACCACCAACACAACCACCGTCAACACCACCACCACCACCACCACCACCACCAGCACTGCCAACACCACCAGCACCTCCACCACCAGCACCAGCACCAACACGACCATCGCCAACACCACCAACACCACCACCACCAACACCACCACCAACACCACCACCAACACCACCACCAGCACTGCCAACACCACCAGCACCTCCACCACCAGCACCAGCACCAACACCACCACCGCCAACACCACCACCACCAACACCACCACCACCAACACCACCACCAACACCACCACCAACACCACCACCAGCACCACCAGCACCGCCAACACCACCAACACCACCACCAACACCAGCACCGCCAACACCACCACCAACACCACCACCACCAGCACCACCACCACCAGCACCAACACCACCACCAACACCAGCACCAACACCACCACCAACACCACCACCACCACCAGCACCAACTCCACCACCAACACCACCACCACCACCACCAACACCACCACCAACACCACCACCACCAGCACCAACACCACCAATACCAACACCACCACCACCAGCACCAACACCACCAACACCACCACCAACACCACCACCACCACCACCAGCACCAACACCAACACCACCACCACCAACACCACCAACACCACCAGCACCAACACCACCAACACCACCACCACGATCACCAACACCACCATCACCAAAACCACCAGCACCAGCACCAAACACCACCAATACCAACACCACCACCAACCCAACACCACCAGCACCAACACCACAATCACCACCTCCACCACCAGCACCAACACCACCACCACCACAACCAGCAGCAGCAGCACCACCACCAGCACCAACCCCACCACCAGCACCACCACAACCAGTAGCAGCAGCAGCCAGGCCTCCACTCCTACCCTCTGACCTATAGCATTAATTCACACAGGTGCAGGCATAGAACAGAAGTAGTAGGCCTATGTATGTGTTTAGTCAAATCGCGTTTCCCCCTTAGCCTTGTATTGGAGCTGTTCCTGTTTTCACAACAGTATGATCCGGAAATGATAAGACAAATAATAAGTACTGCAGGCAGAGCCGTGGGGACTCGGCTTTGATTTGGAACATTTTCGTGTAAACATTGGCGCTCCATGCAAACAACTGTCATGGCGAATGTGAAAGTAAAGGGGCTATCGTATCAGATGGATAACTTTTCCATGAGAAATTGCATCGTAAGTAGACAGAATGGAATAATACACACCCAATCAATTGGCGTATAAGTACGAAAAAAGGGATCATAGGCTAACCTTAAGTTGCACCCATAAACTTATGGCTTCAAAAGCTTTTCCAATAGATTTTTTTGCGGTATGAATCTATTCAGCAAGGCCAATAAATACAATCTCAACACAACTAAGCCCACGGTGCCGAGCCTATTTTCTCTATCTTTCCCTTACTCGGTCTGAGAACCCTCACCTCCCATCTCTCCTTGATGCCCCGTAGCAAGCCAGGTCTTCAATTTAATTCCCCATCTGTGGCCCGCTTGAAATATTATCCCAGAAATGAGATCCGTGACCCGGAATACAGAGTGAGGAGCACCAGTGGGAGCGGCAGGGGGACATGGCCCGATCCCTGGCCTGAAGGCACGACCCGGCATGGGGAGGAGGCCTGGAGCCCCTCCTAAAGTGGCATGGCTAAATATTTGCCCTCCTTCACTTGGCCGTCTAGACGTCTCCACTCAGCCCGCAACTAACAGCTCCCCCCACCCCCTCCTCCACCACCAGCCCGCCCCACCCCCACCACTAGCAGCCCGCCCCACCACCACCACCAGCCCACCCCCACCCCGCTTGTCAGCAGGCAGGAGTCAGGAGCTGGCACAGCCCATCCAGGCACGCCGCCAAGCCCATGACAAAAAGTTTCTTCTCGCTGCGCTGCGGGTCAGGGAAGTTCACCAGCAGGGAAAGACTGGGCCCTGCATTCTGAGAGTCTTTGGGCCACCGCTCAGGGAGTCGCAAAGACCTCCGTCACACACGCCAAGAGGAGGGAAAACCCATACCATCGACTGTTCTTTTTATGCTTTCCAATGATCTGGCGACGGGAAAGCCTAGAACCATGAGAGTCGGTCTCCCCGGACCACGCTGGCCTGCTGTTGCATGTTTACTGCCCCTCTTCGTCCTCAGGCGCTCTAATTGCTGAGACCCCGTCTCGAGAGTAGGCTGGGGGAGTGGCGGGCAAGCCTCTCCAGAGGGGAGCCGGGTCAGGTCTCTCCCCCACCACCACCACCGCACCACAGCGCTCCTCTGGCACAACAAGAACACCGCCCTCAGTAGATAGCACCGGATCACTTGCTAAGCTACTACACTGGAAGTTCCCGTGGAATTTTCTTTTTCCCAGCAAGGAGACAGCCAGTTCACGACAGACTAGATGTGACTCGGCAGACATCCCTCATGGCGTTGGGATAAAATTAAACATGAATCACAGACTTATTATTCTGTCTTTTTTGAAAGTAGCATGGCTCCTCTCCTTTCATACCGTAGGCTAGTAAAATATTCGGTTACAGGCTAAAGTATTTCCGTAGCATGTGTACTGTACATGACAAGCTGTGCTATTGTCAAGCACGTTGCAGTGGGTTGTGCTAAACATACTGTAGGCTCTTGTGGCACCACGCTGTCACATTGACGCTGAAGCAGAGGATGTGTTGACGAAGAGGACATTGCACATCGAGTCTGTAGGGCTCTTTATAGGTTGGTGGCATTCTGAGATGAAGACAAGTGTGTGTGTGAGTGTGTATAAGAGTATGTGTGCGCGTTTGTGTGTATGCGCGCGTGGCGGGAGGGTTGCCTGCAGAGCCGAGCATGTGGATGCCCACCCACTCTCAGGCCTGGCGGCCCTCATCACTTCGCATCAATCCACAGCCCCTTGATAAAAATAGGACAAAGGTCCTAAAGCAACACAGCAGAGAGTGGCTACAGAACTGCGCCTCGACCCTGGGTCTAGATGCCTGATACACATCTGAGACTGTGCCAGAGTGTTGTCAGGCCAGCTTTCTACTTGTTTTGGGGCCGACTGGTGGATCGCTCAGTCCTCATTCCTCCTACCTTTTCACTCCTTCTCTGCTTGACAACTTGTGTGCTTGTCCAACTGGTTTACTGCAGGACGTAGTCTGTAACAGTGGCGATGCTTTTTGAGCCTGGACTCAAAACTAAAGACAGTCAAGTCAGAGCAACATACTGATGTTCATATAGTAGGTAGGCATATTTCAAAATGACAGAGCAGTTTATACTCCAAACTTACATAGGTATATTTCAACCCTACAGGCATAGTGTTGTGAGGTAATTATAGGTCACTTTTTTGGCAAACTTAAGAATGTGTGGAACTCATTTTACTGCATGTAACTAGAATGTGAGGAGACATAGGCATTGAACTAAGACAGTTCTAAGCAGCTCATCGTGGCAGCTTCCCTATGGCATCACAGAAGAGAAGCTTAATACTTCACGACTGCAAGACCAGAGAAGTATGAAGCCATTATACAGAAGCATCAAAGGGGAAGGGAGAGGGGCAACTGATGCCCACCACTGCCCTATGGGAGCAGAATTAGGCCATTCACATGGAAACTCCCTTAATATTCTACCTGGCAGGCATTCTCGGTTGTTTCAATGTCAACAGGAACTGCAAACAGGTTGTCATGATGTATAGGCAATCCCTGTGGTCAGCTCTTGCTATTGCAATCCATCACAGTAAATATTCAGGTAACGCACAGGAAACAAAGAATTTCAAGGCGATTTGCAATTATTTTTCCAAATGTAACCATGCCATGCACTACAATTCATTAACGCAAGTCCACGACCGCACCTCCCTGCGGCGGAGAAGAAACCCAACAATCTTAACTCCACAACCATGGCAGATGGTTTAATGCGTATACATTTTCTATGCTACCATAAACATCCCTGACTATAGCACTGTCAGCTGAAAGTGCCTACAGAGTAAGCAAAGTTGGTGGTAAAATTGACTTAAGAAATCCATACCTTGCAAACATAGTCCACTGTCAATTTAAAACATTTGAGATTATGTTGCGCCCTCATGTGGCCACTATTGTCAGTTTTAAAACAGACACATTTTAACATTCGATTTAGGAATTATAGCTATATAGACTTTATACATTACACTGACATAACATATTTACTCAGATAAAAAAAAAAAAACATTAAAACAAATTTAGCACTGCTAGCAGTCAATCAGCATGGACAGCCGCTCGGTGCCAAAGGACCCCAAATGGCCAACATGGCTGCGCCCCTAACAAACGCCGGGGAGTTTGAAAACTGGCTGAATGATCGACTTGACTCTTTAGAGGTGGACCGTGAGGTGTATGGAGCCTATATTTTAGGGGTGCTTCAAGAAGAGGAGACTGATGAAGAAAAGGGAGATGCTTTGCGTGGAATTCTGTCAGCTTTTTTGGTGAATTACCATCGCCATGCATGCCATGTTGTTGTCAAACCGGATGCTGCTGCTTTCCACTTTCTAGTTTGTTATAACATGTATACGATACAGTAGTTTGACTTGAAAAGCAAAGCATGCGTGTCCTGTTAAATAATTCCTTAGTGTGAATTGTAGCTAGCAGCTGGGGAAAAGCCTCTAGCTTGTGACAGGTCCAGTTCTATTATTAGCTTCTCAGGCTAAGTAGTAATGTTGACAACGTCGAGATGGTATCCTCGCGTGCAGCGTTAGTAATTCCACTCGCTTGGGCCTAACGCTTTCGATTCTAGTCCTATAACTTAAAAAATTATGCATTTTCAGATATTTAACCAAACATTGTTGTGCAGGAGGAGGACGATCTTGAAGATGCATGCTGTCAGATCATCAAGCATTGGACTGAGAGCTGTGCCAGCTCAAAAGAAAACAAGGTTGATTGTAAGTAGGCCGTGTAGGATTGAGGAATCAAAGTGTGTGTCTTTGCCGGATTTCTTTCAAATAAATATGCCTCTTCCTACAGGTGAGGTACTAGCTATTGCCAGCTTGATTGAGAAACAGGCTCAGATTGTGGTGAAACCAAAGGAAGTGTCCGAGGAGTCAAAAAAGAGGAAAGAAGCACTCCTAGCTCAATATGCGAATGTCTCAGGAGGAGAGGAATATCCTTTTGTTGCTATAGCTTGTTAAAACAAATGTTGGTTTATAACACAGAGCATTATGAATATTTCATCTACTTTATCAATTGTTTCCTTGACACAAGCACTGCAGAAGAAGAGGAAGAATCAGCAGGGGGAGCTGGTTCTCTAAGCGGCGAGAACTGTATCCTTTCTACCCTCCTATATTCCCCTGAAGACGGCTTTCGAATCAGATAATCAATTGAGAATTAGGCGCAACAATCATTTCTAACAATCATTTAACTGACTTTGAAACAACCAGTCGTTTTACAGTTTTGTTTTTTTAATTGGTGTGGTTGTTCTACTGTGAAACTGGACTGTCCTTCACGTAAAACCCCAGCTCTATTCAAGAACACCAATGTGGAGGAGGTGCTGAACCGCAAGAAACAGCAGCGAGACCAAGCCCGAGAGGACTCCCACAAGAAAAAGGAAACTGATAAGATGCAGCGTGAGAAGGACAAACTAGCGAGACAGGAGAGAAAAGACAAGGAGAAGAAGCGCACGCAGAAAGGAGAACGCAAGAGATAATAATTCTGTCTCAAGGACCTTTGTGAACATTTTTGTTATTGAACAAATATAATTAATACAGAATATGCCTAATTTTGCTACAGCTACTCATTGGCACCTTTCTAATCAACATGAATTTTTCAGATCCTAAATGTGTTTGTGTTCTTTTCTGAACTAAATATTTGCATGTGAATAGTAAACTCTAAAGTTAGAATAAAGAACCTTTCCATGCATTGATCTATAAAAAATGTTAACAACATGATTCTGTAGCCTTATCAACAACAAAAACCAGAGGTAACCTGTGTAAGGGGCTAAATAAGCCTCATTGGAAGTCAGTCAGTCACAAGCCTTGCCAGTTGCAACAAGATGTGAGCAATTGACATTCATTGTGTGTTGAGTGAAGAGGCAACAAACTGAGCAAAAACGAAGGCATTAACCAGTGGTTGATTTGAAGCAATTGCCTCCCTGCTGCAGCTCTAAAACGTCTTGAGTGCCAGTGTTTCTGCAAGCTTTTCAAATCCCTGATGCACTCAATTTTGCAGAAATCTGACGGTAAACTCCTTTGTCATGTTTTATGGCATCTCAATTTGGTTTTTGCAATGCACATTAGTATGAGAATACAAACATGATGGAACTACCTTATACCTCAAAAACATCACGTACTTTCAAAGGATAATTGCAAGAAGATTTATAAAACCTTTTCAAATAAATAAAAAAGATTTTGAACAAATTCACTTTTTATTTTTGTGTATTATTCAATGAATATAACTACTTACAGAAAAGTATTAATTTAAAGTATTTCAAAAGGAACCGTTTAAAAATACAGGGATTTAAACATTTAATCTCTGTCGTATACCATGCGTGTGATTTTTCAGTGATAGTGTTATCAAACATCATTATACCATCATAAATGTATGCCTAAATTAACTCAAATTGGCTGAAAAGTAATCTGACAATTATTTAGTAACATGAATGTGTAAGCAATGTAATCAACATTAATAAATGTAGTTCATGTAGAATAAGTAACACCAAACAAGATCTTATTAGTAACAGTCACTGCATACTTTGACCATTGAGAGTAGATAAAAACGAGACTGATTACTACGGTGCTTCAGGTTAACAGAAGAACTAACACAAGCTTCCAAAATGAGGTGATTAGTATGTGAATGTGGTGCTGCAAGGGATATCTGTCCCCGCGACGCCATGTTCACTTAACAGAAAAACACTTATAATTATGATTCAATTATTTTGTTGGAGAGTATAGCCGGAACAGAATGTCGCATTACATTCGAATAAATAGGTAACAATCGGAAACAATCCCCGACAAGTTTAGCATAAATAGTGCTGTTAAATAAAATGTTGTTGTTCCGAGATTCAAATGACTTTGACACTAATTGAACAGTCACGAATAACATTTAGGTTCTTTACAATAAATTACACTACTCAAACAATTTCCTTTTGCAAGAGCAAATACAGGTTAGGGCTTCAACACTTGGGCTCACTGTTTCGCTAAGCGTAACAGATTGTCCTTGTGACAATCCGAGGACCACCAAAGCTTTCACATCACAGCGTGTACGCTGCATCTTCTTCCACAGTGATCACCAAAGAAAAAATCTAAAAGGGATCTGAACTATGACTTCAGTCAACAAAGGCGCTTGTAAAATTGTGGCCAAATGGCTAGAGCTAAGGGGCTTTTTAGGGTTCCCAGTTCAACAGCATAATTTAGTTAAACTGGGCTTAAAAAAAATAAATACAAGTAAACTACCAATGTTCTTGCCCAACACTGCTTTCGAGATCAACAACGTTTGATTGGATTTTACATAACTAATATTATCATCACACAACGAATTGAATGTGTGTAACAGTGCCTATCTAGAGCAATTCATTTATCAGATCTTCTGACCCTGGGCTGCATTTCATCAAATGTCCTCCCTACAGGTCTCTCTCTGCGGCCACATCATTAGGCTTTAGAAGGGCGGGAGCCCTCTCCCGGGGCTGCTCTCCCCGGAGGTGCCCTCGCTGTCGGCGCACTCCTCCAGCTTCTCGCTGGACTTGGGCAGGGTCATCTGGAGGGCACACCACAGGGCCGTGCGGGACTTCCTGGTGGTGGCACACAGGTCCTTCAGGGCCGTGACCAGCAGCATGACGTCTGCCGGGAGAGAAAGCAAAACAAACCCATGTACACCAAGCAGGTAACAGTCCCTGTGGCGAAAAAAATAAATAAAAAGAACCTTGTCAGTGAGTTGCATCGCTGCGTGGAGTTACCCCTGTCCTCTCGGAAGTGAGCGCCCCCCTGCCTCTGGCGGCTGGACGTGTTGGCAAACTCCTCCTTTCGTCTGGCCTGGGTAATGTATATGGCGTCTAGGTGTCTATCCAGCTTCGAACAAATATTGGCATGGAGGGGGAAGCTGCGAAGGCGCTCCATTTTACCCAGGAGGCTCACCACCTTATACATGTACAATCAATCAATACAAAAAGAACAATTGTAAGAGTCTTTATTTGCGTGTGATATATTAACGTAGGCAGTATACTGGTGTTGCTGCTTTTGTTGTGCCTTATTCATGTCAAAGAGTACATACTCCAAATAAGAGAACAAGTTTAAATGTCTAAATAACCAGAGCAGATTTTAAGTACCCTGTCATGGCAGTTTCAGATTGGTTATTACTTCAGTTTTAAACGCACAGAAAAGGTCTTTTGTTGGTTATTGGTCCCAAGAATGCATAGCGGTGGAGCCATAAGAAAACGGTTCAATCACAAAAGAAAGTAGCCCCACCTTGGCCTGTTCTCTGATCTGGTCCACAATGAGCCTGTCCACTCTGGAGGGGTTTGGTGGCACCTTGGGGAGGGCACTGCTGCTCACCACGGCAACCCGCTTCCCTGGATAGGTCTTTGTAAGGATGGCCTCAGTCTAGGAGAGAGAATAAGGGCAAAACAATAGTTTGGAGATGAGGACTTATCTATTACCGGGATAATGATATGAACCGTTTTAATAGAGCTCCTTATGTTGTGTTCACCTTCTTCCTCTCCTTCTCCAAGGCTCTCCAGTGCTCATAGCATTCCTCCAGGTGGAAGTGGAGCTGGCTCAGGGGTCCGCCTCTGTTCCTCGTCACCCTGGGGGACCGGAGGACGGACGCCATGCCAGGGTACAAGCCCTCCCCACCGGATCCCATCACGTCACCGAGGTACGGGTTGAAAGGCGAGAACTCCGACTCCGGCAGCAAGTCGCCCAGGTCCATGAGCGGCACCGTGTTTCCGTACGGCAGCGAGGACCTGGAGTTAAAGGTAGAGGAGCCCATCGGCAGGTGGCAGGAGCTCTGCCTGGGGTCGTTCACCTGGTACATGAACGGCAGGAACGGTGGCGCCTTTCCGGCACCGACGGAGGCGTTCCCTCCCCCGAATCGGGGAGCGCCGTACATGCTGCCGAGAAGGTCCAGGTATGGGTTCTGGAGGAGCCCCTGCTTCTTGTCGCTCTCCCTCGTGTGAGGGCTGACCTGGGGCCTTGTGTTCCCCTCAGAGCGCTGTGTGGAGAAGCCGTCTCCCAGCAGGCCAGCCATTTGCATCCGGGTCTTGTCTAGCGGCATGTCAAAGTCTCCCTCTCCCCTCCTCAGGCCGTCCATGTTGGCCCCCATCTGACTCTGGGCGTGCCGATTGTGGAAGGCGGGTCCATCCCCTTGGTTGTAGTCCTGAACGCACGGCACGCCCCTCTGTAGCTGGTGGGACTGCTGAGGCACAAACTCGGACATGGAGTGAGACAGCATTTTGGACGTGGCCGAGGACAAACAGTTTGCCCTGGACTGCTTGAGCTGGCTCTGCTGGCTGTGATGCTGGGGGTATTGGTTCATGCTCAGGTTCATGGAGAGAGACGAGTTTCCTTTGTGGGCGGTGGCTTTATTCTGGTAGGAGGTTGGGGGATTAAAAGACGCACTGAAGGGCTTTGGCTGCTGGAAGTAGTCTGTGTGTTGTTGGCAGTAGGCGGATGGATCTTTGGAGCCATAGTCACGCTGGAACGGCTGTTTTCTGACTCCTCCATCGCTCTCCCTCTGCACGGCTCCAAACTCTCCACCCAGCTCCTTAGGATTCTGCAATGTCGGAGTGTTGTGCGCAGACATCCTAGGACTGGTGAATTTCCTCTGGTCCGCCATGTTTTCTTCATATGGCATTTGATAGGTCTGCCTGTTTTGAGGCTCCCTGCTGTATGTGTCCTGCTCGCCTGCCATCAAAGCTTGAAAATTGCTTACCAACTTGTTGACGTCTTGTGGGGCATAGTGCTTGGCTCTCTTGGTCTTGACGCTTCTGTGGTCCGAGTAGTCTTCATAATACTGGTCTTGGCTGTTAACCTTGCTCTGGTGTGAAAAGGCATTATTGTGATCAGAAAATGAGTTCACTGCTGCACCAAGTCCGGCTGCAACCTTTTCAATGGGATTATACTCTAGTTTACTTTGGGCCATTTTCGAAAGGTAGGAGCTCCCTGCACTTGGCATTTGCAGACCAGGCGGCTTAGGCACCTCCTGAACTGGTGGGGAGTAGGTGGCGATGCCTCCATTGTAGTGGGAAAACGACCACTGTTCATCGGTATCAAAGTCGTTGAGACGCTGGTATAACTCTTCGGGGTCTCTCTTCATGGGCTGTCCTTGTGATTTATTATAAGACTCTGAGTAGCTATGGTTCAGCATAAGGTTTGATATGGGCTGCAATTTGGACTCGGACTGGAAATACTGCTGTAAATCTTCTCTCACGGACTTGGGGGACCAAACAGATTTTATTGTGGATGACGTTCTGAAAAATGGTCGAACAGAAAAGAAAGGGCATTGGGCATGGTGTTCACAATGTTGTGTAGATTTCAAATTGAACTTCCTTCATATTTAAATTTAATTAAAGTAACACTTTATAATGAAACTACCCCCTTTATTGATAAATTGTTCTATATACTGTAACAATTAACCCTTCACTACATTCAATAACATGTTTATCATAATTTAGTAATAGGCACTTATTCATATGCACACTATTGCATTGTAAGTATTAAGTATTAGTATCCCATTTTACCCTGCTGTTCTATTATCTTTCTGAGACAACAATAGTACAATCTATCTTAATTTGTTTCTCCTCATTGAAATGATGCCTGCCTTCAAGCGGTGCTGCAACTTTACAGGATGTTGATGTTTCCTACACTTTCTGCAACACACCCCAATTAAATACTTACCCCTCAGTATAATAGCTGTCTATAGCATCCGTTTCTTCCAAAATGTTGGACACCAGACCGTACAGATATGTTTCACTGTCACAATCATTTCCATCAATCGGATTCCTTGAATTTAACATAAAATGTACATAATTGAATGTAAAAAAAAAGCCAACAGATTTCTCAACTAGGGACTTTTTTCTAATGTCCAACAATGTTCAAGTTAAGGATTGTCAGAATTTAAATGTTTATTTGTTTTTTGCAGTTAGCTTAATCAAATTGAATTATGTTACCTGCTTTTAACAGAATTGTTCTGTGTGTATTCCATTAGCTGATATGGATCTTCCTGAGCAGACCAGGGTGTGTAAGATGTTGCTGGTTCCTCTGGCAGTGAGAAATTCGGCAAAGCCATAAACGACTGCAGCAGCCTTCCATTGTCTCCAGCTCCACAGTTCTGTCAGACAAAAAAAAAATAACACTAATCATAGAGGTAAACAAGATAAATGAGGGAGAATTAACCACAAAATCAACATGAACAATTAAACAACAAAAAAACTGTAACAAATGTGAGTATCCCAACAATATGTACACTTACACTTAGGTTCTTCTGATGAGCATTACATCAAATTATAACTGGTTCAAAACGTACACACCCACATGAATGTAGGTTGCTTTAACATAAATTAATCTGAAATGACTTTACATATTTATTTTATGTAGCTAGTTTGTATGCTACCATAGTGACGTTATTTTTGATCTCTAGTGTCTCACCTGTTGCTTGAATGAAGAAAAGAGAGAATCTGATCCACAACTGGTAGTCTGAAACCTATCATATGCCATTCTGATTCCCCTGGAACTTGCGCCGATTCTACTTTTCACAGCATTATTCACCTGTAAAATACATCTCTATGTCACTCTTATGAGGCATGTACGGACTACATATACTTCAACCTATGTGCGTCAGGCAAAATATCAACCAATCAACTAGATGGTATGACATTTCCTGAAGAAAATGTAGTGTGCCCACAACGCATGTGCTGTATGCTATAAGGATTGACTCATGATGTTACGTTTAATACTGTATGAATGTAAATGATTTAAAACAATAAAATATGTGTATTCTGTAAGTTTATTGTAACCTTATATACGGTATGTAAGTGTATGAAACCGTATGCAATTAGACTAGGAGTTCAGGAAGCCCATTATATATGATAACGTATTTTAAACCTCATAAAAACATATAATATATATATATTATTCTATATATATATATATATATATGTGTGTTAATATATATACATATATGTGTATATATTATATGTATATAAATATATGATAAACGTATTATAATATATTAAAATATATGATATATATGTATGTGTGTGTGTGTGTGTGTGTGTGCGCGTGTATGTATGTACAAACACACACGCACATTGAAGGTAAATGACTGAACAACTTGAATCCGTATGCTGTACTGACCAGTTAGATACATTGAACTTAAGTCTACCATTAACAGTCATTGAGCTCCAATTTGAATGGAAGTCAATGAGGCTCCATAGACATACATGCATTTCTGAAATCAAAAAGTATAAATGATATCAAGATGAAACTTTGCAACTTTGATCAGTATGCTCTCCTGAGTATGTACATACCTCAATCATGTCTGTACTATAAACGGTCACTGATCTACAACTTGACTGTAAGTCTATGGGAGAGGCACTTAAACTGTAAACAACTCCAAATTATGGGATGTATCAATATGATTTTTAGTACGTTGACTAAGCTGGCCAAGCTGAGCGATATGCAGTTGGAACGGTGTTTGTAACATAAAAGCTGAAAAAGATGCTCCGTTAAGCATTTTTGATTGTGCCACATACATCCCATAATATTTTCTGAAATTGTTTACGTTTCATGATCCAGCATGTCAAGATGAGCATTTTGATGTATGAACCGTGTGTCTCGCATGAAAACTCAGTGAGATAATCCAGTTTCAGTGGTATATGCAAATGAGGCTCATTTACATATTTGCATAATTATAAAAGTATTAATTATATCAAAAATCTGAATAAGTTTCCAATGCACCATGATGTTCTGAACATTTTCCCATTAGAACCGTATACGTAACATAAAATTTGTAGGAGGAGTAGCGTTTCAGCTGAGACCTAAATAAAGCATGTTAATTAAGAATAATTAAAAATGTATAGATTACAAGTGAGAAATTTTGAAAAAGCATAAATCTGCGGACCAAGACGCACGTGTGGATATATGAACCGTATGTGTAGCATGTACGGAGGCTGAGCTCTGCGAGGACATTCGAAAAAGTGTGAAAAGGTGTGAAAAATGGCAATTTTTTGCAGTTTATTAAATATTATATTAATATCGTACATTAAATGATGTCACAGTATAAAAAGCACACATCTACAGATCAGTACGCACGTTTTGATATATGAACCGTATGTGTAGCATGTACGGTTATTGACATACGGAGGCCTACGGAAAAAACTATAATAATAATAATAATAAGTATGCGAGAGTACAAGAGTGTGCCACTTTCAGTGGGCACACTAATAACAGAATTTGTTAAATTAGCTAACTAGTTAGGCTAATGTTAGCTCAAATCTTATCGCTAGTTAGCTGACCATCAAACTGTGGGGATAGGCCTAAAGTTCCAGCCAGGCGAAAGAAACCATTCTAGACAATTGAGCGAGCTAGTGGTAGCCAAAATTAGGTAACAGTTGATAGCAAGCTAAAGTTAGCTAAACCGTTAACATTAACTAGCTCGAGAGCTAGAAAAAAAATCTAATAAAAAGATTACCAGGTTAATGTTACTTACCTCCATAAATAAATTGATGGTAAACTTTCAGAAATTAACAGATTATACTTTCAGACTTCATTATATATTTTTTTCTCAGAAAATATCTTTATAAATTGAAAGTTAGCTAACACTTAGCTAAATAAATTACTAGATAACTGAATGATTGAACGAGGGGCAAATAATAAATGGCAACTGATTTCTCTGTTGATAATCTCGAGCTTGAACCCTGCAACATTTGATCTCGCGCTCAACTGGTTGGACATTGGCTAAATTAAAAATACATTTGATCCAATAGCCATCAATGGGGGATGGGATATCATTCAAAACGCATAGCAACAATCACACAGTGAAATATGTTGATTACTTATAGGTTTAGTACATCATCATACACCATTATTACAGTATTTACACTAAATATTTAAATTTTTAACATTTTAAGTCAGATGTTGGAAGAAAGAAAAAAGTATTTCATTGAACATACATGGGATCATTTACGTATTAGCTTTCCATTTCAAAAACTAAAATATCCTAACTAAGGACGTAAAAACTTTCGCTCGCTCAAAAAACTTGAGAGGGGAGGGGTAGGGAGTTTCAAGTCCTCCAATAGCCAACCCGGAGTTCAAGGGGAACTTGAAACAGTTTGATTGCTCCAAGCGACGCTGGGTGCACAAAGGACGAGATGAGGTAGACTAGTCTGCATTGAAGTGGAAGTAGTCTATCATGTGTTCCAGGCATCGGTTCCAGGCAGTTGGGTCTGTTTTCATTCAGAAATTCCTGATGTTATAGAATAGTGAAAATATTTTTGATTTGAAGGTTAATTGACAAGATAACCAGAGGCATTTATTATTCACATAAAATGAATGTCTACAGGAATTTTGCTGCAGTCCTATTATTACTACCATTAATTATATCAGCGCAGAATCAAGGGGAGAATGGAATTGCTGTCCCAGAACATGGATTTTGTCAGCCTATTTCTATACCACTATGCACGGATATAGCCTACAATCAAACTATAATGCCCAACCTAGTGGGCCACTACAACCAAGAGGACGCAGGACTTGAAGTGCATCAATTTTATCCTTTAGTTAAGGTACAGTGCTCACCAGAGCTTAAATTCTTTCTTTGCTCAATGTATGCGCCTGTGTGTACAGTTTTAGAGAAAGCCATTCCACCCTGTCGGTCCATCTGCGAGAGGGCAAAACACGGCTGTGAAGCGCTAATGAACAAGTTTGGCTTCCAATGGCCAGAGCGCTTTCAGTGCGAGAATTTCCCCGTTCTAGGACATGGGCATATTTGCGTTGGGCAGAATGAGTCCACTGCCACTGCCCCACCCGTACACATGCCAGTCCCTGGAACGCCAGGGGTGCATCTCTACTCCACGCCGGATCGGCCTTTCCGTTGCCCCTCTGTCCTAAATGTTCCCACCTATCTGAACTACAAGTTTATGGGGGAGCAGGACTGTGCAGCCCCCTGTGAGCACTCTAGAAACAGTGGAGGCTACATGTTTTTCAACGACCAAGAAATTCAGTTTGCACGTACATGGATTCTAATTTGGTCATCCCTATGCTGCGCATCCACCCTATTTACAGTTACGACTTATTTAGTGGACATGCAGCGCTTCCAATACCCTGAGCGGCCAATCATTTTCCTCTCTGGATGTTATACTATGGTCTCTATAGCTTACATTGCTGGCTACTTCCTGGGCGATAAGGTGATATGCAATGACAGTTTCACCCCCGAAGGATATAAAACTATTGTACAAGGGACCAAAAAGGAGGGGTGCACAATTCTCTTTATGATGCTTTACTTCTTCAGCATGGCCAGCTCCATCTGGTGGGTCATTCTTTCCCTCACGTGGTTCCTCGCTGCTGGCATGAAGTGGGGCCATGAAGCCATTGAGGCCAACTGCCAATACTTCCACCTAGCAGCATGGGCTGTGCCTGCCGTGAAGACTATCAGTATCTTGGCCATGGGGCAGATAGAGGGGGACGTGCTCAGCGGGGTCTGCTTTGTTAGCCTCAACAGCCTGGATCCTTTGCGGGGATTTGTGCTGGCCCCGCTCTTCGTCTACCTGTTCATCGGCACCTCCTTCCTGCTGGCTGGTTTTGTCTCTCTTTTCCGCATACGCACCATCATGAAGCACGACGGCAGCAAGACGGAGAAGCTGGAGCGCCTGATGGTGCGCATTGGGGTGTTCAGTGTGCTCTACACTGTGCCTGCCACCATCGTCATCGCTTGTTTCTTCTATGAGCAGGCCTTCCGCCACCATTGGGAGCACAGCTGGGTCAGCCATAACTGCAAGGGCCTGGCCATCCCCTGCCCCCTGCAGAATGGCCCCCGCATGACCCCTGACTTCACCGTCTACATGATCAAGTACCTCATGACTCTCATAGTGGGCATCACCTCTGGTTTCTGGATCTGGTCTGGAAAAACGCTGCACTCTTGGCGCAAGTTCTATACCAAGCTCACTAATGGAAATCATGGAGAGACAACTGTATAGTGGCATGAAGGGGGACTTTTATTATCAAATTTTTAATGGCCCTATCCACTTGCCAAAGTGTGGCTACATATGGTGCTGAACATACGTGTTTTGGGTGTGGGGATAGGGGATAGACAAATGGACTTACTGTAAATATAAACAATGACCAAAGCTGAGCCTCTGACAAAATGTGGCAACTGGATGCCATGTGCTCAAATGCTCTCCTCCCCCACTCTGCGCCTACTCTTCTTTTACCAGCTACCAGCCATAAAAACTCCAGTGAGTGAGAATCCAGCTGGGAAAACAGTAAGGGTGGAGGAAGCCCCACCAGGACTACCATTTGAATATGTCTGGACATTGGATTCAAATTAAATTAAGATGTAAATATTATTGTAAAAAACAAATAACTATATATTAGTGTATAAGACCACACATGTTTTTTATCCCACCTTCTTTTGTTTAGTTTATCTGTCTTTATTTAGTGGTCTCTGAGAAACACAGAACACTTGAAGATAATTTGAAGTATCCTAGAAGTTATTGATTTGGGTAAATTACATTAAAAAAAAAAGGCCACACTATGTAATCTATTTTCGTGTTGAAATGTGCTTTCTTGTGCCTTATTCATCTTTTTGTGTAAAATGTATATTTTCTTTCCGATTTAAATTAAATTAAGAGCGAAATGTATGTATCCAAATCTTGACTTAAAATATATCAAAAGAAAAAAAGAAACGCATTACATTTTTAGAACATGCCACTAGTGTTAACTTAAGAGTTTTGTGCACTGGTGTGATGGTGTTCGAATGGATTTAATTTACACTTTGTAAAGAAAAAGTGTGTAACTGAAACATTATTATTTAGATCCAAACTAACAATGTTCCCTTCAGAAATACCATACAAATAAACATTATTCTGCCACCTTCGAAAGGGATATCACATTGCTGCACTAATGTATGGCCTGAGGCAGGCTGTTTCACGGTTCTGCCTCCATACAATACTTTCCTTTAGTCAAAAGTTATTCAATTACAGTGGCATGGCACTGCGTAAAAGCCTCTTTTAATGAGGGTGTTTGCGAGAGTTTGCCCGCAATTTGCCTCCTCAGCCTCTTGTCCCAACCTTTCCTCCCAACCTTTCCTAGCTTATTATCTGTTAATGGCACCAGTTCATGTTATCCTGGGGGGCCTCTGCAAACCAGTTTACTACCTTTATATGGCAGTGGTCTCCCAGTCTAAAAGCTAACAGATGTTAAGGTATGACTGGACTATCAACATTTCCAGTACAGTAACATTTTGGCACCAATCCAAAAATTAAGCTGGTTCCCAGCACAAACAGAAAGTGTAGGCTGTCCACAGTATACCTTCATAAAATGAAGATACCAAAATAAGAAATCCCCAAGTGATGCATGATTGAAATTGAGTCTGCTTTTGCTGTGACCTCAGGGAATAAAATATGTGTAAATACAACCAGAGCCTTCTAGTGCTGTATAACTGCACTGTCTTCCATTATATACTGGTGTGAGGTTGGATAAGAATCTGGTTTGTGACAAAAGACGGGGATGAAGGATTTACAATGGCAAAAGAAAGTGTGTTCAGGGTGAGGGAC
Organism: Galaxias olidus; assembly: GCA_026901105.3. Taxonomy (NCBI): domain Eukaryota; kingdom Metazoa; phylum Chordata; class Actinopteri; order Galaxiiformes; family Galaxiidae; genus Galaxias; species Galaxias olidus. The sequence continues at coordinate 91,271 of JAPMUY010002049.1, read as the reverse complement.
TTAAGGGGGAGGGGTGGGGAATGAGTCTACCTGGTCGCTGTCTGCGCCGGCCCTCCACACCCTCTGCTGTCCTCCCCTCTTTGCTCAGATGAATGGGGGGAATGCAGTGAGGCAGCGCCAAGCCTTGGCCCAGTGACAGACAGTCTCCTGTGTGATGCTGACTTCAAAGGGCCCGCTGAAACTTGACAAGCTCCTTATAAACAGGGATTGCTGGCCTAAAGGCCCGCTTCCTGTGCTCACCACTCAATGGCTGGCCTGTTTGTTTTTTTCGTTGAAGCAGAAAGACAAGCGACGGGTGAAATAGCGGAGAAGCAGACTGAGTGTGCGATTCAGAAAGTAAAGGAGAGTGTATAATTGTTACATGGGTGTGGACAGGGTGTTTTTAACATGGTATCTGTTGCTTTATGCCAAGGAAAAAACCATCTGAATCCAGATTCATGTTTCTGCCCTTTTAACATCTAACAACATTAGCTCTCAGACCATCATAAAGCTAAATATACCAGGTGTTCATATCTACTTGGAGAATTATGCTGTCAACATCCCTTTTTGTCAAACCTATTTGTCTGACCATAATCAACAGATGAACACTTTGTAATATGTGTACCAACTTGCATTGACACTTAGTTTATATGTGTATTACTACAATCACCCTGAGACAAACAATTCAGTATAGCTGAATCCCCGACAAGAAGGGACAAGCAGAGTGTGGGGGTTGGCAGAAAGACAGCTGTAGATAATGTAATCTCAATAGGATGGAAAAAATCTCGGCTCGTGTCTGATAGAGATGGATTACGTTATCGGAAAGAGGTGTCAGTTTTACAACTAGGGCTAGGTGTCCATTGTTCCTGCAACACGTTAAAACATACCCTGAGCTCAAGGAACGATGTGTCACAAAGCTATGGAATTCAAAGGGCAACTGATTAGTGCAGTGCTGGACAAAGTTAAACGTTAGTATATCACATGCACTGCATGGAAAGATGGATGAGGGTGCAAAAAGTGGAGAGTGGGTTGGGGTGCAGCAGGGGAAGTAACAGACCTTAGAGTCGGGGATTAATCAGGTCATGGGCTAATCTCATGAAGGACAAACAAACATTTTCAACAAAGGCCTTTTTCCTTAAGATCCAGACTGTTGATGTCCCCTTTTGGCTTTAAGGGGTTAAAGCAAATGAATTGCAGCTCCCAGTGTTTAGTGCTCTGGGTGACGTGTCCCACCTTTCTTGGTATTGTAAGGCTCATAGATGGATTCTTTTTTTTTGTCTACGGCTAGTTAACGGTACAGTGAACAATATCAAGGGGCATAGACAGAAGATAAAGACTTGTCACATTCAATTCATGAATGCAGGACTTTTCTTTATTTTGATGGCTTTTCATTGCTCAGTGTACAGGGCCTCTGATGAGTGGCTGTGGAAAGACAGATGAGTGAAACTGATCATTGCAAACACACTCACACACAGATCCTCTGCCGTAGCTGTGGCAAGTCGGTAAGTCACTCTCTCTTACAGTTCCTGGGTATTTAGTGTTGAAACAGAGGGAGCCCCCCAGACTATCGCTAGCTGCTGCCTAGAGAGGTGACAACAGCTGCTCCCTAGATATTTTTAGGAACCTGAAGTGTGCTAGGGATGGTGATGGACCTTGATTTGAAGGAAGGAGGAGAGTTGACATGCTGCCAGACAGCTAGTGTACACAACCATGCCATTCTCAGAAACCTTTGTAAAGCTGGCATCAGCAGCTGGTTATAATAGGACAAACAAAGTAGGGAAAAATTCTTTCCAGGTCATGCTCCTGAAAATCACTTTAAATACGAACATCTATGTTGAACAATGTAAAAATCCGCAATCCTCAGCCTCTCCAAACATGATATCAGAATTGTCTTTCAGCACATTGGGTGTGACCTCTACTACTATTTTTAAAACAAACTCATACACCACTGGTCACTTGGGTCAACGGTTTGGGGTGAAGGCCCTTACTCTCCAACGTCAGTGTATCAGAATATCTCGAGTCTAGACTGTCAACTATGGCAATTCAGGGTGAACTTCTTGACTGAGGCGGACTTCCAGGGCTGATATAATTGACTCTTGAGTACAGTTTTGGGGTCTAATATTCAGTCTGATATTTTTTGTAAGTATATGTAATAAATACAACTGGCCACGACAGTTTACACGTACTATGAGAATACATAACAACTAGAAAAAGTGACCTCTTTCTCATGTTGCATCTCCATGAAACATCTCCTCTCAGGCCCAATTTGATGACTTATTGTATCGGAGAGGGGCCCTCGTTTATTAGGGGCCCCCTTAACCGCTCCGAGGAATTTACAACCCCAGCCCTGCGCTACTCAGTCACCCAGAAGGAACGGCGGAGAGGCAAGCACACTGGAACATTGTCCTGTAGGAGCCGGGAGTGGAAATGTACTGCCAGAGGCAAGTTCGGTGCTTTGGAAGTGTATGCATGGGTCTGCACTATGTAGTTAAGTGAGGGAGTGAATGAGTGTGATAGAAGGGCGGGAGTTCTCTACGTTTTCTCTGTATTTTCCTCCTCCTTGTGCAGTGTAAACACTTCCATATGGGCCCAGCCCTGCCCAGGGAAGAAAGCTGAATATCCTTGCTAAGGACACGAGAGGTGACCTCACATACACACGCAAATTGAAAAATAAAAAAGTGTGCAAAAAAGCTATCTTGTCATGGCCAGCAACTGAATTCCCTAATATCCTCCCTCCCAGCCATCAGCTCGTTTTTTTGGCTCCAGTTCTGCATGTTAGCCTTGTGTTGTAAGGCCTTGGTAGCAGGCGCTCCAGGCATTCTACGTCAACTTTGTGAATTAAAGGAGCAGTAAAAACATCCCCTCTGCATGCAGGTTCTTCAATATGGAGAGTGTCATGTGTCTAATGTTATAGACAGCCATTGATATATTTCAAAGTGGACTGGCCAATTTTGTGCTGCCCTGAGACGAGAGGTCAAATAAATTAAAGCACATTTGGAAGGGAAAATGATGCAAAAACACAGCCAATGCATTTGGTGGGGGGAGAGAGTGTATGGGCTTACTACTGTGGTGCTGTGTTTTGTCTTCCAAAAATGTAATTAAAAAATATATATTTTATAAACAGGGCAGCACATGGGCTCGGTGGTTAGCACTGTTGCCTCACAGCAAGAAGGTATTGGGTTCAATCCCAACCTGACCCAAGAGCCTTTCTGTGTGGAGTTTGCGTGTTCCCCTGTGTTCGCGTGGGTTTCCTCCGGGTACTCCGGTTTCCTCCCACAGTCCAAAAACATGCAGGTTAATTGGTGACTCTAAATTGCCCGTAGGTGTGAATGTGAGTGTGAGTTGTTGTCTGTCCCTATGTGTCAGCCCTGTGATAGAATGGCGAGCTGTTCAGGGTGTACCCTGCCTTCGCCCAGTGTCGGCTGAGATAGGCTCCAGCCTCCCCGCGACCCTGCAAAGGATAAGCGGTATATCTAATGGATGGATGGATTTTATAAACATATATGCGTACATGACATATGGTGTGGCACACTACAAATGCAGGAACAGTTAAAAATTGTTTGTTTGATCAACAGCACCCCCTGCTGTTTCTTCATGCCACGTTCTATTTCTGTTCTCTTTTTATGTAACCACATATGCTACGCTGAGACAGGAAGTGCAGAAAAGAACGAGAATATAATTTCTCTAGACTGCCACAACCCCATCAAATGTATAATCACATTTTTATTTTTTCATATGAACTGTTTGTGCCACGACAGATTATCGTGCATAGCGACTTGAAGGTCATGTGGGGTTTCTTGAGTGCTGAGCGAGTTTTGACTGTGGTCTTGAGTGGTGCAATGAGCAAGGGCCCCATAACGCCATGATTCTGTCTCCTCCACAGCCAGGGGCCTTGTAGACCCGATTCTCCTACTGGTCCCACACATGAGCTTGCTGCTCTGGGAAAGATCAGGGGCTACAGTCCGGCCGACGTGCCACATTTTTTCCCAGCAGGCTGACTCCTTGGAAATACCAGGTTGGACATGCATAAAAAGAAGGTGGGGTGCTGTTATTCTACTCTTCTATAGCAAGGAGAAACATGCAAGTATGTCCCTCAGGCCAAAGGCCCAAAAAAGATAGGATAGCGAGTATGTGTTTCGATACATTCGGTAGGCATAGCATATTCCAGTTGTATGAATATCCCAAATATTGTGTTGTATTCCTGATGCCCCCCCCCCCCCCCCCCCCACACTATTAGAATAAGGGGAGAAAATGCTTCAAGTGAACCACTCAAGACCGATATAACCAGCGCATTAGCACAGCCTTCTCCCTGAGAACAAAGAAGCAAAGTGGTAGTCACACATAGAGGGTCAAATGTCTTGCATAAAATACAGCAGCATTTGTGGAACACCCACCATCACAAGGCACTATGACATCTGAACAGATTTAGTGTGTGGAATGCAGTTGCAATTTTATTGTCATGTTGTCACCTAATTCACCATAATACAGGTGTTCAACATTCCAGGAGAAATTAAGGAGGGAATAATAAAAAGCAGCCACCCATTTGAACTGGTGGTTTGTTGAAGCTAATTGTAGATATCATTGAGAAAAAGCTGTACTGGACTGTATGGTGGCACAAAAGAGAGAAGACGAATTCTATATATTTATAGAACAAATGTCTCTAGAAAATTCTAGTACTCAATCCAAAAATGCTAAGATTAAACCAACTCGATAAAAATATTACATAATTAAGCTCAATATGGCAACAACTAAAAAAATCTAGTAAAAACAACATGGAATTAAAAATAACTAAAATACCCTTTATCTCACATATGCCCATTAATCAGCAAACACATTCCATACAGACCAAAAGTTGTAGCAGGAGTTAAAATGAAAGCGTGCCTTTATTTACTAGCAATTACATGAACTGGATCTGTTATTTTCTAGTTTACATATGCGTTTCCCCCGCTGCAAACTGTCCATGTTGATAGTAGCTAGCCTGTACCCCCATTCGTACAACTTCCATAGCACAGGGGGGTCGATCGATTACAGCACATAATGATCCGCGCACTTGCACAAAAATATGTGCGTCATTGTTATGCACGTGCGTCATAATTCTACCAGCAGTGACGATTTTGTTTCCAAAATATTACTTCGGCTCCTCATCTCTTCTCTCTTTCTCTGTTGATTTTGCTCTGCGTCCCAGGGGCAGAATGTACAAGCTTTCTCCCGATCTGTCGTTCCTCCATGGCCTATTGGTTAGTCTAAAAATAATTCCTTCTTTATAAATGTCTTTGACTATTTGTATATTAGCCTCACAACCCGTTTATAAACCTTTTTTTTTTGTAATGTTGTAACATCACATGCTTGTAAAACATTTTTGTCATTTCATTTCAGGACTTCTAAAACCGAACGGAAAAGACACACATTATGGAGGAACAAGGATCAGAAGGGGTAGTGTATTGTTTGAAATTACCTTAATTGATTACGCTTTTTTGCGTTCAGATGTTATTTGCTAACAATATAACCATGAGCTATATAATTATAAAATAAATTTCAGCAAAATAACTATTTAAATGTTCTATTGTTTTCTTAATTAAAAAAAAATAGTCCACAATCGAAATATTGTGTATTTGTTTGTGATTCTTTACCTTTTCATCACTTTCATAAAATCTCAAGTATTTTATTTATTTGTGCGTGTGTGTGTGTGTGTGTGTGTGTGTGTGTGTGTGTCTGTTGCTCAGATAAAGATCGCAAAGTTGCTTGGGAACCTGATTTTCAACCCTCAGAAGGGGTATGCCAAGGAAGACGAAAAGGCTTGTGACAACCTTAAAAATGCGAGAAAAAGATCACTGTCCTCCTCCTCTATCCACAGTCTAAGGTAGCCAATCAGTCATGCATTTGAATGTTGGTTAGGTGTTCATTTCATGGTTGGTTCATAGACCATTCCCTTTAGATCTAGGCTTCAAAAGCTTCAGTGGGAAAATCTATTAGTTATATGGACACACTATATTAATAACAATGTGTTATATTATAATACTAAAACATTGTGTTGTGTTAAATATTATAATAACAAAGTGATTTTTGAATTGTTTTGATGAGTAGCAATTCTATAGACTCACATTTGTGTGCAAAACCAATGTGGTACATCAACAGTTGGTTGTTAAGTCAAAATTTGTGACAGTGACAGTTCTTCCCTGCAAGCTACTGCCTGCTCATTTCATTCCCACTTATTGGCGGCCTTATTTCTTAATTTATAATTTTTTTCATAGTAGCCTAACATAACCAGCATCTATTGTGATGTTTTGCTGTGCATTGTGCCACCACATGCCTGTAATACATATTTTTTGTCAAAGACAAAGTTACAGTATTTCCCATGTCCATTTCAGCTCCTTGACTCAATCATGGAAAGTGTACATATCATCATTTGAGGACGATGAATCAGAAGAGGTAGTCATTTGTTCGGAATTGCTTTACTTCTAATTAACTCAAGCATTTTTCAAGCGTTATTATATTACCAGCAGTAGAACTATATCATAACTAAATATTCATCAGGAGGAACCATTCTATTTCCTTTTGTTAGTATTTTCTGGGTTGGCGGCAAACCATTCATGCAGTTTGTGAACATTCATCACAATGCGTTTTTATTTTAGACTAAGATGTAATCAATAAATCTTTTTTGTTTGTCTCCTACTAGAGGAAGGCTACCAGGATTCTGGGGAATGTGTTTTTAAGGCCTCTACAAAGCTCGGCCAGTTCCATAAAAGCAACAGAACCATCACTGCCCTCCATTGTCCACAGTCCAAGATCGCCCCCAACTCAAACAGCTATTCTGACCTCAAGGCAGCCATTTTCACTCTTAGCTGCTCGCCTTGGCATTCACTTCCCAGCAACATCTTCCTCCCCCACCATCGATGACTTCGAGACGCATCCTACAGCCAACGCAATCAAGAGCACTTGTTTCCCTTTCCTACCCGCTTTTGTAAAAACGTTAAAAAAGCAGCCCATTACACCCAATTCAACCCCGAGCCCAATACAGCTGTCAAGGGACATTGATATCAGCTCTCCACCTCCCTCCTCAGCTGCCCAGAAGACGACCAAGACCAAAACTTTAAAGACATTTCTTCAAGGTCCAGAACAGGCTCCACAATCCAGGAAAGGAGCAGAGGCCACAGCTAGGAAACTATTCTCAGACAACTCCATCACAAAGGGCAAAACTAAAGGCTTGTCCAGTAATGTACCGCTAGAAACCGGGCGAGGGGTATTTTCACCTGGAAGCTCCAAATCCAAATCCCCACCTTTAGCCAGCCCCATTGCATTAGTACGCCCTCCAATCAGCCCAATCCCAAAAATATCCAGCAGCCCCGTATCCGAATCTCCACCACTACCTAGCCAATGTGTGTCTCATCTCAGGACTAAAACCAAGCCAAAGCCTTCTATCAGGGCTGATAGCAGTGATATGACTGAGAGGCGGAAAGCAGTCCAGACACAAACAGAGGGCACTCTTGTGGTGGACCAATCATTAACTAGCAAGGACACTAAGTCAGGTGGAGCAACGTCGTCAGACAAAGCTAATGTTCTGAAGAGTAAAGTTAGAGAAAAGATTGACCAAGCATGCCAAGTCAAACCTAAGCTTGACCAAGTCCATCCCAAGTCTGACCAAGTTCCACCTAAGCCTGATCAAGTCAAACCTAAGCCTGACCATGTAAAACCTAAGCCTGATCAAGTCAAACCTAAGGTTGACCAAGTCAAACCTAAGCCTGACCATGTAAAACCCAAGCCTGATCAAGTCAAACCTAAGGTTGACCAAGTCAAACCTAAGGTTGACCAAGTCACACCTAAGCCTGACAATGTAAAACCCAAGCCTGATCAAGTCAAACCTAAGGTTGACCAAGTCACACCTAAGGCTTATCAACTAAAACTGGATGCTGACCAAGTAAAACCTGAGACTGACCATATTCAACCTAAGCTTGCCAATGTCAAACCCGTGCCTGATCAAGTCCAACCTAAAGCTGATGAAATCCAACCTAAGGAAGACCAAGTCAAACCTCCACCTGACCAAGTAAAACCTGAGGCTTGTCAAGTAAAGCCTAAAGCTGACCAAGTAAAACCTCCGCCTGACCTAGACCAGCCTAAGATTGACCAAGTCAAACCTAAAGCTGACCAAGTTCCACCTAAGCCTGATCAAGTCAAACCTAAGGCTGACCAAGTCAAACCTAAGGTTGACCAAGTCAAACCTAAGGTTGACCAAGTTACACCTAAGCCTGACCATGTAAAACCTAAGCCTGATCAAGTCAAACCTAAGGTTGACCAAGTCAAACCTAAGGTTGACCAAGTCACACCTAAGCCTGACAATGTAAAACCCAATCCTGATCAAGTCAAACCTAAGGTTGACCAAGTCACACCTAAGGCTGATCAAGTAAAACTGGATGCTGACCAAGTAAAACCTGAGACTGACCATATTCAACCTAAGCTTGCCAATGTCAAACCTGTGCCTGATCAAGTCCAACCTAAAGCTGATGAAATCCAACCTAAGGAAGACCAAGTCAAACCTCCACCTGACCAAGTAAAACCTGAGACTGGTCAAGTAAAACCTAAGGCTGACCAAGTAAAACCTGAGGCTTGTCAAGTAAAGCCTAAAGCTGACCAAGTAAAACCTCCGCCTGACCTAGTCCAGCCTAAGGTTGACCAAGTCCAACCTAAGCCTGATCAAGTCCAACCTTTGCCTGACCAAGCTCTGCCTAATGCTGACCAAGTCCAACCTAAGCCTGATCAAGTCAAACCTAAGGTTGACCAAGTCACCCCTAAGGCTGACCAAGTAAAGCTGGAGGCTGACCAAGTAAAACCTGAGGCTGACCAAGTCAAACCTAAGCCTGACCAAGTCCAACCTAAGCCTGATCAAGTCAAACCTAAGGCTGAACAAGTCACACCTAAGCCTGACCATGTAAAACCCAAGCCTGCCAATGCACAACCTATGCCTGATCAAGTCAAACCTAAAGCTGACCAAGTCCAACCTAAGGTTGACCAAATTAAACCTGAGGCTGGTCAAGTCCAACCTAAAGCTGACCAAGTCCAACCTAAGGTTGACCAAATAAAACCTGAGGCTGGTCAAGTCCAACCTAAAGCTGACCAAGTCAAATCTAAGGTTGACCAAATAAAACCTAAAGTAGACCCAGGGAAACCTCTGCCTGACCAAGTCAAACTTAAGCCTGACCAAGTCAAACCTCCGGCTGACCAAGTTCTGCCTAATGCAGACCAAGTCCAACCTAAGCATGACCAGGTCCAACCTATTTCTGACCAAGTCAAATCTAAGCCTGACCAAGTCCAACCTAAGCCTGACCAAGTCCAACCTAAGGAAGACCAAGTCAAACCTCCGCCTGACCAAGTAAAACCTGAGGCTGGTCAAGTAAAACCTAAAGCCAACCAAGTCAAACCTCCACCTGACCAAGTCCAACCTAAGCCTGATCAAGTCAAACCTGAGGCGGACCAAGTAAAACCTAAAGCAGACCAAGTAAAACCTCCGCCTGACCAAGTCAAACTTAAGCCTGACCAAGTCAAACCTCTGCCTGACCAAGTTCTGCCTAATGCTGACCAAGTCCAACCTAAGGCTGATCAAGTCCAACCTAAGCCTGATCAAGTCAAACCTAAGCCTGCCGATGTTCAACCCATGCCTGATCAAGTCCAACCAAAAGCTGACCAAGTCAAAAAGGAGGCTGACCAAGTAAAACCTGAGCCTGACCCAGTCCAACCTAAAGCCGACCAAGTCCAACCTAAGGAAGACCAAGTCAAACCTGAGGCTGGTCAATTCAAACCTAAAGCTGACCAAATCAAACCTCCACTTGACCAAGTCCAGCCTAAAGCTGACCAAGTCAAACCTCCGCCTGACCAAGTTCTGCCTAAGGCTGACCAAGTCAAAACAAAGTCTGACCAAGTCAAATCTAAGCCTGTCCAAGTCCAACGTAAACCTGATGAAATCCTACCTAAGCCTGACCAAGTAAAACCTCATCCTGCCAATGTCCAACCCATGCCTGGTCAAGTTTATCCTAAAGTTGACCAAGTCCAACCTAAGGCAGACGATGTCAAACCTAAAGTTGACCAAGGAAAACCTCTGCCTGACCAAGTAAAACTTAAGCCTGACCATGTCAAACTTCCGCCTGACCAAGTTTTGCCTAATGCTGACCAAGTCAAGCCTAAGCCTGATCAAGTCAAACCTAAGACAGACCAAGTCAAGCCTAAGCCTGACCAAGTCAAGCCTAAACCTGATCAAGTCAAACCTAAGACAGACCAAGTCAAGCCTAAGCCTGACCAAGTCCAGCCTAAGGCTGATCAAGTCCAGCCTAAGGCTGATCAAGTCAAATTTAAACCTGACCAAGTCAAACCTATATCCTACGAAGTGCAATCTATGTCCTACCAAGTCCAACCTAAGGCGGACCAAGTCAAACCTAAGCCTGACAAAGTCCAACCTAAGGTAGACAAAATACAATTTCCGCCTGATCAATTCCAACCTAAGGCTGATCAAGTCAAACCTAAGGCAGATCAAGTCAAATCTAAGGCGGACCTAGTGAAACCTAAAGTGGACCAAATCCATCCTAAGATTGACCAAGTCAAACCTAAAGCTGACCAAGTTCAACGTAAGCCTGACCAAGTCAAACCTAAGGCTGACCAAGTCACCCGTAAGGCTGACCAAGTCAAACCTAAGGCTAATCAAGTAAAACCTAAGGCTGACCAAGTTCAACGTCAGCCTGACCAAGTCAAACCTAAGCCTGACCAAGTCAAACCTAAGGCTGACCAAGTCACACCTAAGCCTGTCAACGTCAAATCCAAAAAGGCAGTCGCGGACCTTGACAAGGTTTTGCCCAGAGCAGCAAAAGAGGCAACAATGCCAAGTATGAAGGACCAGATGAATAGTCTCAAATACTACAACATGAGTGCTCATGTTTTAGGGCTGAATAACCAGCAACTGCAAAAGTACCTCACATTATTAAGTAAGTAACGCAAACACAACTTTGTCATTTGTGTTTTATTTTCCATGTTTTATTTTCGATTTACATATAATTTTTAATTTATTCAATATTATATTTTATTCTGTCAATGTTTTTAATGTATGGCCCATTTGAAAAAGTTGTGTGTGCCTTTATTGAGTTTCTCTGAAAATGAATGCTGTTAGCTTATCTTAAATACTTCAACACAGTATTTTTTTTGTCATATTCATTGAAGTGAAGGAATAGGAAACCAAACTGCATCATTTATATTGACAGAAAATAATACTCAAAATGAGAACAGCAGCCCATACCTGATGCTTCCCTATTTGCAAAGTTGCAATGCCATGAAAGACAAGATGGGCCCGATTAGGACTGCCAAGATGAATAAGGCTTTTGAGTCAGACACTCAGTCTAGAAAAGTATGGTTTGGATTACTCCCAAACAATGATGTCTATGCTCTCATAATAATGTTTTCAGAGAGAAAGAATCTAAATCAAGAAAATTATTTAGGTACCTTTAGAATGTACTTTTCATTGAACTAGTGGTAGGGATAGTTGTGTAATGACAACTGAGTGTCTCACTGACATCATTGCAGCTGTCAATCGAGGATCCAGGCATTGAAACCAAGGAGATGATTACACCTGTAAATATCAAGGTGGACATTCCTGTTACAGAGAGGGATCAACTAACCTACAAAAATGTTGATCAGATTCTAAACAAGGTATATGAAGTGAAAGGACTCAACATTTGATGTTTTTGCCCAAAGTGTACCGTAACTTATTTGGTGCTGATTCTGTGTGAGAACATCTTTCTCATTTGCCTCTTATTCCCCAGACAAGGACAGGTCTGCAGGGCTACCTCCACAACCTGTCTATGCTGAAGTCAAGGGACATGCGGAAGTCCTGGAACTCTCTGCAGGGCTACTGTACCCAACACACCGGGCCTAACTTCTCAGAGACATTCAGTTGCTACTCCTGGTCCTGGAGCGTCGCCTCCTACATGATAAAGCCAGAGGAGCTAAGTGGTGGTTCCTTCACCCCCAACAGAGGGGACCAAATACTAGAGCCCATCATCAGTAAGGGCTACACACTGCCCGAACAGGGAGAGTGCAAAAGCCCAGATAGTAGGACGCGCCTGAGACCAATCTCAGTCAACAGCGAAACACAAAGTCTGAAGAAGAAGGAGAAGAAGAAAAGCCCTAAACTAGTTTGACAACCTGAACAATGACAGTGGACTACAGTGAGTTCCAGAGGGACTGTCCTCTCAGCCGGTCTGTGAGTTAGGCCACCTCCCTGGCCCTTGACACCCCGCTTGAATTACCTCAATGCCTCTTCTTTTCCAAATAAACCAATAATTTTAGTAAACAGTCACGAGGCTAATGATGTGATTGCTTTCTGTACCATTGTATCGTAAGACAAGGCTACAGTGCTGTGCAAAAAGTATTTGCCTCCTTACAGATTTCTTCTGTTTTTGCTTCTTTGTCACACTTACAATTTTCAGATCATCAAACAAATATATCAGACAAAGACAACCTGAGGGAATACAAAATGCAGTTTTTAAATGATGATTTTATTTATTATGGGGAAAAACGCTATCCAAACCAACCTGGCCCTATGTGAAAAAGTAATTGCCCCCTAAACCTAATAACTGGTTGTGCCACCCTTGGCGGCAACAACTGCAATCAAGCGTTTGCGATAACTGGAAATGAGTCTTTCACATCGCTGTGGAGGAATTTTGGTCCACTCTTCTTTGCAGAATTGTTTTAATTTAGCCACATTGGAGGGTTTTCGAGCATGAACGTTCTGTTTAAGGTCATGCCACAGCATCTCAATCGGATTTAAGTCCAGACTTTGACTAGGCTACTCCAAAACCTTCATTTTGGGTTATTTGAGCCATTCAGAGGTAGACCTGCTGGTGTGCTTCGGATTATTGTCCTGCTGCATAACCCAAGTGCGCTTGAGCTTAAGGTCACGAACTGATGGCCTGACATTCTCCTTCAGGATTTTCTGGTAGAGAGCAGAATTCATGGTTCCATCAATTACGGCAAGTCGCCCAGGTTCTGAAGCAGCAAAGCAGCCCCAGACCATCACACTACCACCACCATGTTTGACTGTCGGTATGATGTTCTTTTCCTGAAATGCTGTGTTAGTTTTACACCAGATGTAACGGGACGCACACCTTTCAAAAAGTTCCACTTTTGTCTCGTCAGTCCACAGAATATTTTCCCAAGTCTTGGGGATCATCAAGATGTTTTTTGGCAAATGTGAGACGGGCCTTTGAGTTCTTTTTGGTAAGCAGTGGTTTTCGCCTTGGAACTCTCCCATGAATACCATGTTTGCCCAGTCTCTTTCTTATTGTTGAATCATGAACACTGACCTTAACTGAGGCAAGTGAGGCCTGCGGTGCCTTAGATGTTGTTCTGTGTTCTTTTGTGACCTCCTGGATGAGTCGATGCGCTCTTGGAGTAATTTTGGTAGGCTGGCCACTCCTGGGAAGGTTCACCACTGTTCCATGTTTTCTCCATTTGTGGATGATGGCTCTCACTGTGGTTCGCTGGAGTCCCAAAGCCTTAGAAATGGCTTTGTAACCCTTTCCAGACTGATAGATGTCAATGACTTTGTTTCTCATCTGTTCTTGAATTTCTTCAGATCGGGGCATGATGTGTTGCTTTTTGAGATCTTTAAGCCTACATGCCGTTGTCAGACAGGTTCTATTTAAGTGATTTCTTGATTCTACAGTTCTGACAGTAATCAGGCCTGGGTGTGGCTAGTGAAATTGAACTCAGCTTTCCAAAAAATATGGTTAATCACAGTTAATTCATGATTTAACAAGGGGGGGCAATTACTTTTTCACAAAGGGTAAGGTTGGTTTGGATAGCTTTTTTCCCTTAATAAATGAAATCATCATTTAAAAACAGCTTTTTGTATTGACTCAGGTTATCTTTGTCTAATATAAAAATTTGTTTGATTATCTGAAACATTTAAGTGTGACAAAAAAGCAAAAACAGAAGAAATATGTAAGGGGGCAAATACTTTTGCACAGCACTGTATATTAAACACTCAGTTTTAACTTTTTTTATAGGCACAACTACTCGCTAGGGTAAATAGCCAACATGTTGGAGGTGGAAAGGAGAAGGGATGTGGGGCAGTTTGGTTCTGTGAAGACAAGCAGAAAGTGAGTGAGGAATGAGGGAATGGAATCGTTTTGCTCAAGTCTGAATGTAGAGGGAGAATAGTCCACAAAATCCTTTTGTTCTCAGTTTCCCTTGTGCCATGTCTTGTTTTGGTCAAGATGTTCCAGATGCTTCCTGTTTTTTAATCAAAGCCCTCAGTTCTAATAACACGCACACCAGCTTCAAAACCAGCTATTTCTGAAGGTTGTAATAGGCCAAAGCCTGGAGACTAAATGAACAGCGGTCTCACTCAACTAATATATTTTATTAAGCACAGAAAAAAAGTAGCTCAATTTTCTTGACTGAGTTTGTCTGGCTCCCAGTAAATCTATTATAGTTAATAGCATGGAGCTCTGCTGTGTGTGTGTGTGTGTGTGTGTGTGTGTGTGTGTGTGTGTGTGTGTAAGATGAATGTTTTTGTGACATCAGAACCCTAGTCAAAAAAATTTGTTTTTACTTGCATTTTCAAATGAAATACTACCTATTACTATCTATGTTTGGAATCCACTTGTGAGAACACATCTCCTTTAAACGTAGTCTTAAATGCTGAATTATCACCACTGAAGCTGGTAAGAGGCAAACGTGGAGAGTGGGCCATCCAGTCTGGCCTACACTGTTTTCCTAAAGGGCCACTGTTCTTAACCAAAGGCGTATTGTCAACTCGTGTACTTTAATGCAGGACTATTACATTATTTAAAAAATAAATTGTGCAACCTTACACCACATCATGAAATGAATGCTGTTTGTCAGTCCACCGTTTTCCTGGAGTTGTTGTTCGTCTTTTGCGAAGGTATATCATCATCTTGTCTAATTCATATCATACACTTTGAATTTAATGCTGGAATTAACTCAGTGTTCATGCTTATAGTTGTCACAATATATTGATTTATGATTTGGCTCAGTCCGCAAACCCTAGTTGATATATCACAAGCAGGCGGGCCGTGTGTGCGTTTGAGGTAGCCTACTCGATGGTACACAAGACCATGTTGACTATATCCATGCACAAGACAACAGAGCGTTCCTAATGGTTTTAACCTGTTTCAACAATGTAACTTGGCATGATTTGAAGGGAGCTAAATTTTAAATGTCAGGTGAAACGTTGCATAGATCATGTAATCACCATAGAGATGTAGGTAAGTGAATTGCTATTTAGCCCGTTTATTAATTGAGTCAAACAATTGCTCTGTGATCCATCGATGATGAAACTTGACGCATCAAGTGAATCTGGTTGGTTGGTTCCCAATCCAGTCCTCAAGTACCCCCAGCCGTGCCAGGAATTGGATCTTCCCTAGTGCCAGCACACCTGGTGCAATTAGTCAAGGCTTTGCTGTATGTGACAAATTACACCAGGTGGAAACTGGAAAGATTAAATACCTGGAATGGCTGAGGGTACTTGAGGACTGGATTGGGAACCACTGGGCTAAGCAAGTACATCGCAAGCCTGTGTAGTGGCTAGTGGGCACCTGTTTGAAATACAAGTGCAATGAAACACTATCACCAATACAAATGTTTAATAAAAACAAAAAGGGCCCATGTTATATTTTTCGCTATAGCTTTATACGGATGTATTGGCCTGACCTCTACAATGATAGGCTACACTGTACCAACACATAAGTTTAATTTAGTGGTTTAGCCCCATATTTTGCAGTAATAAGAAACAAACTATTTGTTTGATAGCCCACTAATGGCGGCTGTAGGTCTGCTGGAAAAATGCTATGTCAAACTCGAACTGTCAGCTGTGTTTACACGTGCACTGAGATGTTATAGTAGAATCTAACTTTGATTGTTTTGACCCGTCACATGAGAAACAGGGAAACTCTTACTTCAAATAGTGACAAGACGCAAAGCACTTTAAAGCTGTCCAAATGATAAAGGACGAAAAGAGATAATGAGAATAAAAAAAGTTTACGAGCAGAATGATGGCTAACATGTGCTTGCAAATACAGTGTACTGACGAACGGGGAAATTAATTATTGTTATGGGGTCCTTCCATGCACCCATGAGCAAGCACAACGAACATGCTACCTGCTTACAATGGTGTCTGGCAAGACGGAACCTGTTCTAGCAGCCCATCAGTGTGTGTTTTGTCTGCTGTCAAGCAAGTATTTAAAAATGGTTGTCACTGTGATCGAAGGGTAATTGACTCATTATTCCTGTTTCCTTTTAAATGAGCAGTTTGGAGCTAGAGCTGCCAAATCTGCATCTGTTGGCCAGACTGTCGGGTTGCAGTTCCTCCCCGGCTTACTTCTTACTTTAGGGCTTTGTTGCATGTTTGGTCAATTTACATTTATATTAGCAGTGTTCCAGAAAATAAATATCCCTATTTTTTTAGGTTAAATTTTCTATTAATGTATCAGTGAAGTAGGATTCTCTCTTCCATGTCAGCTCCTTGCCCCTCCCTGTCTGTGTGCATGTCTTCCTTACCTCGGGACTGTCACTTAGGTGACTGGAATCCTGTTTTTGAATAGATTCCCATGTATCGTGTTATACTGTATCCTTGTTTGGTGTTAATATAAAAGAGTTGGGCTCACAGTGTGATGTCTAGAATGTCCTACTTGCAGCACAATATAGTGTCCGTTCAATGCATTACAAATGGGCCTTCACAATGGGCCCCCTGTGTTAAGCCTGCCGTACAATGTTTGTTTTTGGAATTCTTGTCTTATCCAACAAAAAACAAAACAATCCCTCACAGACCTTGAGCGTGGGATTCTGTCTGATCAGTGATGTGGAATTGGGGAAACTTGGCCAGGAGTGAAAGAGGCACATTCTGTAAGGATGAGCACAGATTTTGGCTTAATGATCTACAGTCTCTTCGGCGATGGTATTTGAAATCAGTGCAAAGAATGTGCGGCTGATTTGGTGAACAAGGGATGGGTATGCTGGTCGACTAGAGGGTCACCTCTGAAACTATTAAGCATCTGACAAGCAATCCCACTGACAGCAGTGTTAGAGCAGTGCACAGGCTAAACCACGTAGATTCACTAAACAGTCCAGACTTTTTCGTATCCCTCTTTGAGTTGACTGTGTTCATCATGTGGCTATAACGATCTTCCGGTTTAAAGTGTGTGTACGGTCCTCTTAGCCATGCCCGCCCTCTCCAGAGTGCCTTCCTGGTTACCGTGGTAGCAGGTGGATTCGCTGGAGTGGTGTCGTTGTTGCCTTGGACACTGCTGGGCAGGGCTTTGCCGTGAGTGTCTCACGACCTCAACGAACAAAGGGACTGAAGTGCTGTTTGGCACCATAACCGTGAAGTGACCTCAGGCCCGGGTGACGTTGCAAAACATTGCAAAGTTCAGTTACGACATTCACAGCCAGAGAGACCAAACAGCAGTGCTGTTGAACAGAGCAGATAAAACAAACAGGAGACAATACGACCTTTGCCTGTGTGGACAGATAAGTCTCCACCTCTCTTTTTTCTCTCTATCCACCAGCAATGTGGATTGTGGGGTTAGTGCGTGAAGGGGTGGAGGATCTGTCAGTAGGCGACAGAGTGATACACGCGTTGATAAGGACAAAGTGAAAGGGAGAGATTTGTTTAGAGAGAGGAGGTGGAGTTGGGCGAGAGAGAGAGAGAGAGAGAGAGGAGAGAGAGAGAGAGAGAGAGAGAGAGAGAGAGAGAGAGAGAAGGGAGAGAGAGAGAGGAGAGGAGGGCTCGAGCACGCAGAGGAGAGAGCGTGGCTTAGGGGGAGAAGCTCAGTTACAGTGTGATTTGCCCAGGGGAGCGTGTGTGTGTGTGTGTGCGTCCCGGAGATAGAGAGAGCAAATGAGTGAGAAAGCCTTGAAGCGAGCGTGAGGCAGGCACAGTGGTGACAGAGAGAGGAGAGGAAGAGGAAGAGGAAGTTTGATAAGCGGCTTGGGAAATGACTGTTTGAGATATTTTGCCCGTGGATATATATTCCCCAGCCGGAGATGACCAGTGACGGCAGCCAGAAGCGCTATGTGTCAACCCTCAGGATGCGCATCCAAGCCCCCAACCGAGCCCCAGTCGAGGGCAACGGGGTGGCAACCAGTAGCAACTGCAGCAGGATTCCTGACCCTCAGAATGGGACTGTCTCTGACACAGGTATGTACCAAGGGTGGGTCGTTACATGTAGGAAATGGATGAATTTAGGCGTCTATGTGTGGGTGTGTTGTGCGTGTGTGGGTATGTTTCGTGCCTGTTCTTGTATATATTTTTATGCTCTTTCTGTTGGACTGGATTTTCTATGATGGTACTTTCCCAGGTGGCGTTGTTGTTGACAATGCATTGACACACTGGTATGTGAGATCTACCCTTGATGTGACACCATAAGATACGCCACAGACCATAACAAAACATTTGGAAATAGTTTTATGTTTTGCTGGTCCTCTAGAGTAGTAAGGAAAGTAGATGTTTGTTCCCATCACTGCTTTGTTTTTACTCACAAGATTGATCTATCCAGTGTAACACCCAGTGCTATTTATTTTCAACTTTGTTATTTGAACACTTTGATAAACTTTCACTTCTGTTTTAGTGTCAAAAGTAAAAAAGTCTGGGTGGGAGAGAGATGTGAAAATCCGCCCATGTGTGTTTGTGTGAGGAGGAGAACTACATTCCATTGTTCAATACAATAGGGCTCTGCAGGTTAAAAGCTCAAGGGCACAGGTCAAACCCATTAAGAATAGTCTGTTCTGAGAATAGAACAGTGCAATCAAGCGGAGTCTGTCGGAATTATTTGCACTGACCAACATTGACAAATCAAGTGTTTCGCTTGCAAATAAGCTTTTGCTACCTCATCCTTGACATCTCTATTAGGTCTACCTGGCCTACCAGTTTTGCTCAGCATCCATCCCATAAATCCCAGCCACCACCTTTGAAAGGGTGAATGATCAGACTGGGTGTCTTTCTCGGGCTCAAACACATGGAGCTGATAAAGCCTGATTGTGCCAGAAATGGTCCTGGGAAAAGGCACTGCTGTCCCATCCCAGAGGGCCATTCTGCACCACTGCTACTGTCAGCGTCAATGTCTTTAGAATGACCTAACTCACAGGACAGTATGTGGAAATGGGATTCTTTCTGTGTGACTGATTTTACTTCCCTTAAAGGCAATTGTCCCTAAGGTAATTTTAGCTGACGGTTTACCTTTTACTCTGACGATTGATATACTAGTATTTCTTGAAGCAAATGTGCAGGACTCATGGCATTGGAAATATGGGTGTTAATATTTTTTGAACTATATCATATTTTGAAATGGCAAAGCCTTTGCAAGAATTTTTTGTGATAAAATGTAGTTGATCGCTTTTAATAAATGTGTGGAAGATAACGTTTTGAATCAAGATATTAATTACTGTAGGTGCTGTGGAAGAAATCAGCCAACCCAGTCCTATTTAACCTTACATTGTTGTTTAATTTTCATGCAGTTCTTAATGTGTCAAAGGAAAGGCTAAGTGTCAAGAGCGGGGGTGTTAAGGGCAGACGAGTCTAGAATAAATATGCGGATGTGGTTAGACGCAGCGCAGTTAGAGGACCCACAGTCATTTTAATGAGTGCTGAGAAATATCAGTAATGCAAAAGGAAAGCAACACAGAACACTGCTGTTAGAACCGGCATAACTGACTGGAGTGTTCAGTGCCGTTTGCACCTGCTGTATAGTGTGAAAGCAGACGGTGATGCAAGTGCACTGAAGGCTTGGTGACAATGCCTACGTTTCACATAGTGTTCATTCAGTGGATATCAAACCACACAGGCACATGCTTATCGGAGTTCTGGGGGGGAGCATCTGGTGTGGTGTTTACATTTGAGATTACACAAATGTTTGTCCTCTTGTCAGTCACCTCTTCCCTTTTCAAATGTGTCCTATTTTCCCTTCTTACCTGAACCTGGACCCCCCCCCCCCCCCCCCCCCCCAGGGTCCAGCTGTCCCTCCCCTCTCAGAGGTCTGAAGCCACCGCTCTTCACCCAGCCCCTGGAGGACTGCTCGGTGGACGAAGGACAGGACATCGTACTGTGCGGTGTTGTCACAGGTAGTCCACCAATCAGCGTGTCGTGGCTGCACAATGGTAAGCTGGGGACAGTCGCCCTAAGCAAAGTTCAGAGCAGAAGGCTAACATTGTGAGGTTAGCCTAGTATTTGAATAGAAAATGACCTGAATATAATAGCACGTCATATAACAATGCATCCTAGAGTTTTTTGTAATGGACCGGAGATACAATACAGTTTTTAAGTTTTTTTTTAAAGTTGAGCCTGCGCTCATACAAGCAGCATGTATATTATATGGATCAATTTGTTCTGTTATGTCATTCCTCTGCCACTGTAGTCAATTAGCACCGTGTGATGATTGCAACTACATATTTACCCGATTCACAGTCATTGAAAGTGACTCAGGGGACCATTGCCCCTACTCTTTAATTGAATTCCAGTAACCAAGCCTGTAAAGAAGGCCAAAGAGCACCTAAGATGTCCGTCCATCCATTCACACAACAGAACCTCTGTCTAGACATTATCCCCTTGTGTCTTTCACTCCTACACATTCAGATATATACTTTTTCCTCAGACAAACCCACACTCAATGTGTGAGGAATGTATGAGGAAGGAAGTGTCTCTGATGTGGTCTCCTGTGGGTAGGTAAGTTGGTGCGTTTTGGGGAGCCTTTCTTCGATGGCAGCCAGGCAAAGTTGGTGGTAAGGGACTGTTTACCGGAGGACGCCGGCGCCTATACCTGCCTGGTTGAGAACCAAGCCGGCAAAACGTCCAGCAGCGCGGCAGCGTGTGTAAGAGGTGGGGTCACGTACACACACTGCAAACCTTCAACAGGGAACTTGTGTGTCTGTTGAAAATGTGTTGCCTCATGAAAGAGAAGGAAACACAATAGATCAGTAAACATGTTCACTGCATGCTCATGTTTTATTGGAATTCAATATACGTAGGTTTTCACTACATTGCAATTTACGTTTTTTTATTGCCTTCATATACTCTTCATCTTATTGAGATGTATTGTCTCTTTTTATGTTACAACCGGCACTGGATAAAAACAATCAAGACTTTGAAACCATCTGTGCGGTGCAGAACTGTAAAGCAACTAAACTCGCTTCCCTCTCCAAGAACGTCATGGAAAATGGCCGTTCAGAGTCCCCGCTGTCTCCCAAAGAGGAGCTCGGGGTCTTTAGGAGAACCGGCTCCTCGTCGAGCCCTGGTACCCAGAGTCCCACAGGCCCTCGCAAAGGTAATGATACACCTGCTGTAGGTGGCTTACTGTCTGCTTTTGGTTCATATTTCGCCATGGAATTAATTTTAACAGTACAAGAAAAAAGATGGGCTTTGCTCAGGAGATAAACTGTATGCATCGATTGCATCGATGTCAAATTCCTGTGGGATCAAGCTTTTCCAGTGCTTACGGTTGCTTCCACAGCTGCAGTTCAACTTGTAGATTTGTTGATCTACTTTTAGTAAAAAAAAAAAAAATCTAAACCTGCACTGAACACTGGAAAGACTGTTTCGTACCTTGTCTCAAAGTTAATTTACATGGGGCTCTTCTATGTTTGGTGGCAAGCATGTGCATTGAAATAAGCAGCCTTTTATAGAAGTATTTCCATCACAAATGATCTATCAAGTATGTCCGTAGGCGTCAACTCATGTAGTCATGTATAATGCAATGGCAATGAGGCTGTTATCGAGTCGACCAGCAGAAGCATTGTTTCTTCTGTTTTCCTAGAAGAGGAAACGTATCATATCCAGTCGGTTCCTAAACGAGTCAATAAGGAAGCAGCAGTTTTGGTTCCCTGCACAATGTTGCTTTGATGTGCTCTGTAAACGCAGTTAGTCCAGTCCAGTCCACGCACCATGTAAGGGAATGACAGTGGCTGCCACAGTCCTACTCCGACAGTATGTACGCAATAAACTGGGACAGAGCCACACCTTCCTGTACCTAGAGGCTAGAGACCACCTATCAGCATTCACCTATATTCTTATCCATGCCCTGTCTCCCTCCACAGAAGTCATTCCAAAGAGGAGAGCCAGCTCAGGCACAGGTAAGAGAAACATGCCCGTCTTTGTGCTTTTCCTGCTTTTTTTTGTGTGTGACGATTTGTCCTCAGGTCACTGAACTCCTCATTCGCCATTCACTCAGCCTATTTGTTCCACTTGACATACCTGTTTCTCTTGATCTTAGCCCTTGTAACCTCACTGCTGTGTGTTGTTTTTTTTGTCTGCTTTGATACAGCGCTGGTGCATTATACTGCTGATATGTGTTGACCTCTTGTTCTTAGGGCCTTTGCTCTGCTGATGGCAAGAGTGCATTGTGCTCTGCTGATCTGGGTCAGGGTGACACCTATAATAGCATATAAAAGAGTCCGTAGCTCACCTAATTGTAAATGTTTGGCAGGTCTGGTATGTGCCCATAAAACATGCTACTGTTCAGGCAGCAGGAAATGGCTCTTTAGAGAATTAAGAATAGCGGCAATGTTAGACCGAGGAATGACATCAGAGGTCTCTTTGTAGCAAAGAGAACGTTCTTTGTGGATGCCAAAATTTTATTGAAAGATGCAACAGATCTATCAGATTGTCTCCAGTCAAACACACTGCTGCAATTTGAATACCTAACCTGGGACTTTTGACTTGCACTCATAAATGGAATTATCTTCTGTACTGTAAAGACAAACTGCTTTACATCTGTGTGTACAGTATCTAAGGATGAGTTTGCCAGGCTTGATATATTAGGCTTTACAGTATGTTCATGTATTTAACTGTGTTGTGACTTGCTAAAGGGTTCCTAATCAAGGCATGAAAAAGTATGAAGAACTAAAGTTCAAAAGTTGTGTGTCTTTTTACGATTAGACTGTAACTGGTTTCAGGGCTCTTGGTCATGCAGGCATTGATCCCACTTGTGTATAGTAGGTCCTCTGTGTTTGGTAATGAAATGTTGTCACTATGTTGTTAGTAGAGACAGGTCCCACAGTGACTTAGAATAATATGGGTTTCCAGAAGACGCAGGAAATTGCATTATATATGCTATAACATGATTGAATCAGAGCCAAAATGAACTACTTTCTGAAAAAACAAGTCCTCTGCCTTGAGTGTGTTGGAACAGGGAATCATCACAGGGAGATAAAGGCTTAATTAAACATTCTTTATTAGATTAAACCTAAACATTATTAAGCTTTCGAAAAAAAGTGCTCTTAATGCAATTCTTTTGTAACTCAAGAGTGCCTTATTTCCTATGGGCAGACCATACATTTTCTGGGAGCCAATCAACATTAATCACAACATTCTCACACGCAGATAATTACCAAAGTCTTTTACACCTGTGGCCTAATGCTGAGTCAGCAATCTGCCCAACCTGAACCAAACATTTTTGCGTCATACTGGGAAGGGCTTTTATGGAGTTTTTAAACAAAATATGCATATAAATGCTTATATGTGTGTTTATCTGTGTCTGCCAGCTTGCGCTGTACAGTTTGAAAATCCCCCTCAGCACATAGAAACACGGGTGGGAGAAAAAGCCCGTCTGACGTGTGGCTTCGGCTCAGACTGTGCTCCTGTCGTTTGCTGCTGGATTCGAAACAAACAGCAGGTAGACCTCATACTAATGGTGCTGGTAACCTGGCATATAAACATAGGATTGAATTAGATTAGCCTCGCTACCCTGTGTAGCTAGAAGACACATTTGTTTGGATAGCAAAAGGCAGTTAGTTCCATGTGCATAAGGCAAGCAGGAACAGACAAAGAATGCATGTCTCTTTGCAGGTTGCGAATGGTTCGGAGCAGTGGGTAGAGAGCAGTGACCGGAGCAGTACGTTGGTGATCGCACAGGCCAGACCAGAGCACGCTGGTGGATACACAGTCGTAGTCAAGGACCGCAAGAGCTCTGCACAGCACACACTCACGCTCTCTGTCGTAGGTATGACCGCAGCACTGGATTTTAAGATGACCCCCCCCCCCCCCCCTCCTCCTCCCCATACAGTTGTGCCATTGGGAGCTGAGAATGTTTGACTCGGCGGTACCTACTGTGTGCACTTAGCGTAATCCGCCGTGGTGTGCCTCCCCCTCCAGAGCGTCCCGAGCCCCCCGCCTCCTGCCCCCTGGTGTCCCACCACACGGCCAGCTCTCTGGTGCTGTCCTGGTCAGGCCCCTGCTACGACGGAGGCAGCGCTGTCCTGGGCTACGTGGTGGAGGTGAGGAGCCACGGCGCTGCTGAGTCGGGTGACTGGAGTGAGTTGACAGCCCAGTGCAAGAGCACCTCGTTCAGGGTACGCTCAGGCCTCCGACCCCGGGAGGACTACTGCTTCAGGGTGAGGGCCTACAACGCCGTCGGAGTCAGCGAACCAAGCTTGGAGTCCAAGCCGGTGAAGATGGAGCAGGAAGGTAACTAGGGACTTGAGTGCTGATAACTGTTATTCCCAGTGTCCCAATGTGGTGCCACTTTTTCATGCATTTGTGTGTGTGTGCGCGTGTGTGTGTGATCAGCCGCTGAGCCACAGGAGGAGTCTCCTCAGATCTACGAGGACGTTGTCATCGACTCCACCCACAAACTCACTGATCACTACAATGTTCTAGAGAAACTGGGGGTGTAAGTATGTCACTGCTAACTGCATGTGGACGAGGGACATGCATACATACACAAGCAGAAATCCCTTAAAAGGGCATTCAAACAAGCTATTTTCATGCCTGCTCTTGTTTCTGAAGCAATTCCAGCAAAAACAAATGAACTCCTCCTCCTCCTTCCACAGAACTGACTAATCATACATTTCTGGTCACGAAAGCCTTTTGTTTGTTTACAGTTTTGTCTACCGTATCTGGCAAGTGTAAATGTTGAATTAAAATATACAAACAAAGCCTCAGTCGCTAAGACGCTATCTCCTTGAGCATTTAGCAACCATTTTACACCAGGAAGCCATTATTCACTGGAGTGCCTGACTGTCAACAGCCTGCAGTAGCCAGTGCAGTGATCATAGAGACATTAGCAGGTACAATACATTCCTCCCCAGATCAACGTCACACTAATGCTTATCAGCTATGTCCAGATGAAGCAGATTATCTTGGGGTTGGAGCCCTGATTACACACCCACAGCTGCCTGTGAGCCCACTGTAAAGGCCCACAGTAACGTGAGAACCGTTTGTCTGAAAGCCCAGACCTCCCCACGTTCTATGAAGTACGCAGTGCTTGAACTTAAACGACTTTGTGTTTATTTAAAATGTAATTCAGTTGATCTACAAATTAGGTGACGTAGGAGTTGCACCTACTATGAGGTCTGACATGAACAGGAAACTCCACGTTACTGTTGTTGTTTTTCAAAATGCACCATAAGGAGGCTGCAATAGCTTTTAAACAAATAAATACTCATCAATCTTAAAATGTTTAGTAATGCTGTGAACTTATATTCCATTTCTGAAGGAAAATCCAGCGGTTACGTTTATTATTTTATGAGTTAGATAGCTCTTGTGTTGCTGACAAACATCTCTACAACCCTCCTGTCCCCCCCCCTCCCCCACCCTCAGGGGAAAGTTTGGCCAGGTATTCAAACTGACCCACAAGGAGACGGGCCGCGTATGTGCAGGGAAGTTCTACAAAGGCCGGCGGGCCAAGGAGAGGGAGGCGGCCAGGAAAGAGATTGAGCTGATGAACTACCTGCACCATCCCAAGCTGGTCCAGTGTCTGGGGGCCTATGACAGCAGGCCTGAAATGGTCATGGTGCTGGAGTTGTGAGTACCTCTCCGCCACAGGGGCACTGAATATAATCCACTGCGTTGCGTTGCCGACGTTAAGTGAAAGCGCTTTGGCTGAATCGTGTTGTCTGCGCATGCAGCATAGCCGGCGGGGAGCTGTTTGAGCGCATCGTGGACGACAACTATGAGCACACGGAGGCGTCCAGCGTGCACTACATGCAGCAGATCCTGGAGGGCATCGGCTACATGCACCAGCAGAGCATTGTCCACCTGGACCTCAAACCGGAAAACATCGTGTGCGTCAACCACACCGGCACTTTCATTAAGATCATTGACTTTGGCTTGGCCAGCAAGCTGGGTGAGTCCCGGGGAGGGGCACGGTCGTGGAGTTCCTTTCTGCGCACCATCAGCTGACACACGTGACATGTCGTATTGTTTGATGGTTTTTGCCCCTCTAGACCCCTCCGTTCCATTGAAAGTGATGCACGGGACACCGGAGTTTGTAGCCCCCGAGGTGATCAACTACGAGCCAATTTGTCTTGCCACTGACATGTGGAGCATCGGGGTCGTCAGCTTCATATTGTGAGTCCTGTGAGCCATTCTCAATTCGCCTGCTATTTCCACATTGCGGCATAACAAAAGCTGTGGTGAATGTTTTGAGACAGCCTGCCATCTAGTGGAATGAACTTGCCACTGTCATTTTAAAGGAAAGAGCCTAACCACGGTGTCTTTGTGTGCTCAGACTGAGCGGCGAGTCTCCGTTCCAGGGTAACAGCGACGCGGAAAGCCTGGCCCTGGTGACGGCTGCCCAGTACGAGTTTGACGAGGACAGCTTCGAGGACATCACAGAGCAGGCCAAAGACTTCATCAGCTCCCTGCTCAACAAGGACACCAGGTCTCGTGAGCTCCACGGCACCATCACCTGGGTTGTCCTCAATAGAACTAGCTCTTTGAACCCAAGGGGGGGGGATTGTCTGACTAACCCCTCTGCCCCACTCTGTGCACCCCCTCCCAGGCGCAGGATGTCCTGCGAGGAGGCCCTGGCCCACCCCTGGATGGCTGCCTTCGTCTCGGCCGACCCCAGCACCACTAAGAGCCTTTCCAAGGAGAAGATGAAGAGGTTCTTGGCCAGGCAGAAGTGGAAGGTGGGGATGCCCGTGTTGCAAAGGGACTGGTGGGGGGGAACAACAAGACAGGGTTTATCAAGTTTCTGGACTTTCATTTATGACTGCGTAGTGAAACGGGTCTTTGTGCTGTAGAAAGCAGGCAAGGCCCTGCTGGCCCTGAAGAGAATGGCTCTGCTGTCTAAAGGAGATGGGGCGGGATCTTCCGGAAGCCCAACTTCTGGTAACTCTCGCTTAAACCCCAGACCCGTTATCCTCCAACTGAATCATTTCACTTCACTTCCAGGTACCAGTAGTATGTTCCGGATTTTCCATGTAACGTGATATAATTTGCTTCGGCGCTGCTCTCCTTCCCAGAAACTGCGCTGAGCCCGGAGACAGAGGAGGCCCTCCAATCACTCGAGCTTCAGCTGAAGGGGGCCCCTCAGTTCGTACACCCCTTGAAGGAACTGACGGCCACACAGGGAGCCACCGCCCGCCTCACCTGTCACCTCTCAGGTACCAAGGGGGTTAGAGGTTCCACGTTAATTCTTGATAGCCTACCATAATGTACAACCACAGGATCTTTATTTGGGGTTGGGTTGAAATGTATTGCGTTAAAATCAGTTCAATGCATACCAAGGTCAATTGAAGTTACCTCCGAAGGCATGCAGCAGAGTAATGGTTAATTCTGTCCTATCAGGCTACCCTGACCCGGAGGTGGTGTGGCTGCGCGGGGAGGAGGCTGTGGAGGAGTCCTCCCGCGTGCAGATAGAGTACGAAGAAGATGGCCGCTGTTCCCTGGTGCTGAGCCAGGTTGGCCCAGCAGACTCTGATGTTTACACCTGCAGAGCCACCAATGACCAGGGGAGGGCGCTCTGCTCCGCCAAACTCGTTGTGAAAAAGTAGTTTGCGTTGGTATGTGCAATAACGTCTCTGCACCACAGAAGGGCCGAAAACCTGTCAGCAGATGTTCCTGAGTGGATTGAATGGTCCTGTGATCCATTTCTGAGGTTATTACACAATGTGAACGACTCTTTGAGAGATATCTATTTTTAATATTACATTGTGGATGTATGATCACAACTAAAAGGAGCAAAATGTTTATGTATTTTAAAATGATAAAAGTTTATGTACATGCCATTAAAGTAAAATGTGGTGATAGATTTTTCTGTATTTACAATAATTAAATATTTATATATACAGTATATAACTTTGTTGGATATTTATAGTTTATCATTGCACACATCATTACCAATGTCATTCAAAAATTATGCAATTAGTTGCACTACGCAACTATGGAAAAAGAAACAGTTGTTTGATGCAAAAGAAACGTTTAATATAATCATTATTTACATGGCAAAGAGCAGGAAACCAGACTGAAGCTCCACGTACACGTTGTCCCCGACCTCCAGCGGGAGGACCACGGCGTTGCTGCCCATGTCGTGGGCGTCCGTTCCTGTGGTGTCCCACACCGACACCAGCCTCTCGCCATTCTTCATCAGACTCACCACCGAGTTAGGAGGGGCACTTAAGTTGTTGAACATGGAGAACCGGAAGAAGTACATGCCCTTGTTCATGGCAGTGAAGATACCTACCGAGGAACCAGACAATGAAAAACAAATGTTAATTTACTTGTGTCTATACACCTATATATCTGTCTCTAGGGCATTTTCTCTCTTTCTCACATACCTGTCGAAGGATTGTAGCTGCTGCCAGTGTTAGAGAAGACCCTCTTGTACTGCAGGGTGGTTTTGGTGGTAAAAGGCCCAATGTCTCCAGTACCAGACTCTCTTAGTGAAGCAGAGAACGCCACCTGAGGCTGACCTGAGAAAAACACCATATGGTATGTATTTATTGTTAATATCCTAGAAAATGACCTCCTGTTAGTTTCCGTGTCCCACACATTAACCTACTTTCCATCAGCACCAGTTTGTTTCCTACAGTGGCCAGTGTCTCTGCCATGGTTCCTAGTTTCTCTGCCATGGTGATCAGAGAGCAGGTGTCAGAATGGCAGCAAGATCTCTGGCTCTGAATGGCCTCGTCAACATGTTGAGCTCCACACGGTGAGCAGCACAGCGCCAGCAGCAGAGCAACAATCTCCTTCATTGTGATGGCTTCTGAAGTCTCTCCAGCTTGGTCTGACTAGCTTACCAACTCAAACCATTATCTTTATATTTTTCACTGGTCAAACATTGCGCAAGGGTTGGGAAACTTTTCTGGAGACAGCATGGAAAACACAGCCTTTCCAAATGGCATAAAGATGATACTTGAAACAAGAATACATTTTGAATATACCTTTAAGTTAGACATCTTCAGTAACTTGTTTTCGCATGCAGAAAACATGAACAGAACAATAAGAGCCTGTTGTGACATGCTATGGCTTATTTAGTTCCTTGACAGCCCACTTGAAGGCAGAACTCAAGAAAAATGTGCTTATATGCAAAACAGCAAAGGTCATTTGAATGGTTAGGTGCTTAACCAGTTTCCAGTTCTAGTTACAATGAGCATTCTCTGAGTATGTATTTCCTGTATCTAGCCAAGCATGAGTGCATCTAGTTCTTTGCATTTGTCACAACCCTACAACTTGCATCTATTTGTAAGTGAGTGTAACATTTTACAACTCAGAGCCTCCCTCTCTCTGAGTTTGGCACCCCTGGCCATCAGGCTGTCATGTAATAGGTTTGGGCTTAAAATAGACGGAGAAGCTTACATGTCAGATGAAAGCGTAGATGACTTTATATAAAGAATAGCTTGTGCTGCAGAAGTTTAGGGGACGGGGGATATGCCAGTGGCTCGACAAGGTAACGGAGTTCGAGTGTGAGTCAGCACTCTGCAGCACTGTTGGATAGTACCAACTGAGACAAAATAAACTGTAATCAACAACATCCATTAGATTGGGCCTGTATTGATGCCACGGCGAAATTGTTCTATCATCCATGATTCAACATATAGATAAACCCCCCCCCCCCCACAAAGAAAACACGAATAAACATGAAATAAACGGTAGGTAACAATGACAGTAGAATGTTATGTAATGATATAGCATCCCAAATATTAGGCAAACCTATGTTTCAGTTTAAGAATCAAATTGCTGTTGGATTTGATCTATTTCATGACAAAATTACAAAAACGTCTCTTTCACTATAATATTACCATGGATTTTATTACCATTTGTCCAAGGGAATATACAACATCGTTCGCATATTATATAATATAATGCTGCAGCTCTAAAATGTATTGAAACAATATTACTAGTGTTTAAACTTATTCCCAACGAGGATGTCTGGATCACAGAGATAGACTATGGATAGAACACTCTCTATGGTTTGGATTCTTGATCCTGCAAATTAAATAAATCGCGAATTAAAGCTAGTCGCTTACGGAAAACAAAAAAATATTTGCATGTAATACGTCATGTAGTTACTTTTTAAATAAAAACACAGCAACTGCGGAAATTAGCAGTGTGTGCGTTCTAGAGCTTGATTGGCTGGAATTTGAACTGAGGAGCGGCCTGTGTCAGTGCTTACGTAAACGAAACTATCCATGTGCTTCCTGTTCCGCGGAATTCCGAACGAGTCATTCTTTTCCCAGAAATTCCTGCCCAGACAGAACATTGTGAAACAGCATCTACAGTGTAAAGTTTTTGTTTTTTTCTGTGTTGTTCTACACAAATATCTTTACAATACTTCCCATCCTTTCCAATATTCTACTGAAATATATCAAGCTACAGAGCATACTAATTCAGTATACAAATTACAAGCATGTTTAAAAATAAAAACACAAGAGACATCTTTAACAAAAATACAAGCTTTTTAATTTCCCCAACACAAAAAACTAAGTGTGGGACAAGAAAAAGTCATAACACTCAAGTGTGTTAAACATCACCGAGAGGTCACTTGGTCTTCAGTTTTAATAAACAATTCCTTCCAATATGAACATTTAATACAAAACATGTTCTTTCTATCCCAAAAGTAAAAAATATATACATCCAGATAAATAAATAATGTATGTGTGGTATATCAATAAATACTTTGGCAGTGTATTCTTGTGTTCATAGAAAGTAATAGGTATCCGAAGAACAAAATGTGTTCAGACAAGCAAGAAGAGAATCAAAGAGAAGATCTGGCTTTGAGAATAAGACAGAGAGATCCCTTCATTCAACGTCCCCACGTTAGTGGGTCTCTGATAACATTCCATTGGAGGGGGAGAGCAGTTCTCAAGCCGACTGCCTCCTCAACGTCGACTCCTGGGAAGGTGCATGATGGCCGCCGTATAATTTCTCTGCCCGCGACTCAAAGGCATTCACCATCTGCTTGACCACCTGGTCAAAAAACATGGTCGCCAACTGAGAGTGCAAAAGGGACTTGAACTCAAACGATACCTGGAGAGGAAGAGGGAGAAATATGTTCAATACAGTTCAGCCTGGCCTGAGTTAACCTATCCCCCAGACATGATATTGGATCACAAGTTCATTATCACGCACTGTAGTATTTTAGAAGCTAGCTAGCGAACGTGAAAGATTGATTGACACTTACCACACACAGCGACCTAACAAGTCCTCTTAGACTGCAGGTCACCTTTCCCAAAGGCCCTGGGGCCAACGTACAAGAAGAAAAACACTTACTTGAAAATGCACTCTGCAGGAGTCTGGCTGGTCAATGGGTCCGGGGGCAAACCTCCATATAGTCTCCAGGTGGCTGAAGAGCGTTCCATCCGTACACACAGCCTGGTAAAAAAAAATACACGTTCACTCATTATCACTCTGGTGGTGACATCCAGAGAACAGGACACCTCTGACCTAGAGGACATCCAGGGCTTGGCCCCAGACGAAGCCTTACAAAGCCCTGATCTCTGGAAGATGTTGCTGACTGATCAGACAGTCCAGTCATCACTTGAGCTAATAGTCTTTCCCTGCTATAATCATATGATGGACATGTGCTAATGTAATGGACCTCAAATTCAATAGCACATAGTTTAACGAGGCTTTTAAGACAGATGCTAAACATTGATTTGAGCTTACCCTGACTTGATGGTTGGGGACAACAGTGACCTCAGAGATGTAACGTTCTACAATGGGAGGGAAACCAATCTCCAGCTGAGCCCGGACATCCCCGTTCCTTCCCTTCAGAACTCGAGACTTTTTACACCACGGAACAAAGTGTTGGTACTGGTCCACATTGGCCACCACATTGTAAATCTGCGCTGCACTATACCTGTGGTAAATGTACACATCAACATTAAAATTATCCTTAAAATTACCTCAGCTGATAAGTTTATTTCACAATTGCGCTCAAGGAATTGTATTGCAGATCCAGTTGAGTCCCTCACCCTAGTGTCCGGCACTCGGAGTACTCCTTTCTGCGCGCAGGGATGGAGGCGGCCAGGTTGATGAAGCTGCGTGTAGGAATGGTGATTGGGTTTGCCGGGGACAGAGGTAGGGTCACTCGTCTTGCTGCCAGGACTCCACAGGAGCCAAGGTGTCTTAAGAAGTAAAAGAGACATTGTCAGTACAGCAGAGGCAGAGTCCAGACAGCCAACTCAAATTCGTGTGATAGCCTGTGGGCATTTGAGAAAGGTCCATCAACAAACTAAAGCCCAATGTATTGAATAAGTAAAACCAAGCCTTTTCTTTCTTTCTGTTGAATGCTGTACTATTATTTGGCTTTTTACTGCAAATGATCCACCGCCACCAGAGGAATAATTATGCTCTAGTCTCGTGACTACATCCCGTCGCTCGTTGTGGAACTGTTGCTTCAATCCGGGATAAAATCTCGACTAAGATACAACACTTACACGGACGCAAAACTAAAAGAGGCCGACCTTACAAGGGGTATATACTTATGTTTAGTATAGTAACGCTTGGTAAGCTTTGACTTTATTATGGACTTGTAGTGAAAGGGAAAGTATGCTAGTGTGGTGTTCAGCCATAAAGTTATCTGATCAAGCACAAAAGGGGTAAATCGACATTAGCATCGCATCTGATCACAATGCAATCTTAGACTTCTGAATAATGATCAATAATCAATAGGCCTATCCCTGAAAGACTTGTTAAATAATTAACACGTTCTTACCTGATATTAGATCTACTTGTACTTCCTCGAACAAGTTTAGAAGAATGCACTTCAGACATATCAACAAGCGCTCGGAAAAGAAGTTGTGTAGCTTTGTTGGCCATTTTTTAAAGATTTATTGAAGTTATAGAGTGGTAGTTGAAGACGATAGATTCCCCTACCGGAGCCCCGGCTTCTTGTCTTGAGGTATAGTTCACGTGTCATTCCGGTTTCCTAATAAGGGCAAAGTTCAACGGTACAGCGCGTACGAGTGACGTAAGGGGAACGGGGCGGTTCCAAAGACACATCAAATAGGAGAGTTCTTAAGTATGGTCTCTCTTCACTACATTTGGCCGCATGCATGGTGTTAATATTACAATTTAACTTCGAAATGAGATCCCACAAAAGGTGACCTACGATATAACTATATATTTGTTCTTAAACCGCATCTACAATGTTAAATGGTCATTAAAATGCAATGCATTTTGTAACATTAATGACTGACGTGTCTGAGAAGGCAAAGTCCAATTCATCAGGGTACATGGTGATGTGAAAATAACCAAAGAGTACACTTGGTGTGCACACGATTTTCCTGGATTTATGCACCATATGCACTCTCTACTCCAACAAATGAACAATAGGAGGTTGAAATGAGGTTAACTCTTGCTCTACACACACCAGATTTAGAGTCAGTATGACCATGACCAATCATCAAACAGGAATATTTGTAAAAGGATACCCTTATTCAATAAATCAGTGCTAGAGATAATGTTCTATGAAGAACCCACTGTGTAAGATAAACATATCCTATCACAGTAGCTGATCCAGCGTTATGTGGTAACTGAAAGATCAAGAGGAGCTGTTGCCAATCCAGGATCCTCTGACTGTAATTTAGCCACTTGATTAAAGTAGGATTAACCAAATGTGGGGTAAGGGTCAGAGTGAACATAAGGTCACCAAAAAAGATAGCATGTGCCTACGTCAGATCACTAAAGAGATTGTGTGCCTTGTTGAGACACTGGAATCTAGGTTTGTGTCTTAGCCATAACATGAGGATATGTGTACATGTCCTTTTTGGTACTGGGAGTTAACATGTGCTCCCTGTTCACCAATGGGATGATTTGTTTAGAGTAAGACCAATATAATCGCGTCATCCATGTCAACTAATTAGAACTTACTGTGATGTTAGACTGAACTGTACTGGACTGTAGCAATTTCTCTGTGTACATACATATACTTCTGTACTCATTAATACAACTGTACTTGATCATTGCCTGTTTCCATCTCTTTGTGTAAATGGTTATTCTCTGTGAAAGAGTGAAGATATCCATGACACCATCCTTAATAGACCACATGCGTTAACTCGAGGTCCACTATACGCTCTGTTAAAATGGGGTATGATGTTTGAACACATAGTCCAAAAGTTATTTAGACACCATTAAACGTAAAGGTGACAGAACATGATTTTCAGCTTCGCTTGATTTCAAAAAGACAAAGATAAGATAAGTGTACAAAAAGATACCAAGGTTCGAAATCAGGAACCAGTTGTTATTTTTATGGGTTTTGTTTTCTTGCCTTTAGACCAGCGGTGGGGAACCTCCGGCCTCCGGGCCATGTACGGCCCGCGACACTATCGGATCCGGCCCGTGAGGCATTATCATTATGTAGCTTAAATACATTTATCAAGCAAAACACATTATAGTGAAGCGAAAAGTTAGCTAGTTAGCTCGTTCGCTAGCGGAGGCTAACGCTAAAGGTTTTATGTTTATACTTTGATATCTCTAACATAGTTAGATAGTCATCATGTCTGTATATGATATCTCAAAATGCAGTCTCATAAGAGTAGTACTAGTCCTTGAGGTCGTTTCCTCTGCGGTCTCTCTCTGTCCCCTTCATAAGCTTCCCTGTTGCCTGGGAAACGAGTGCTAACGTCACGTGACTGGAGTAGTAAACTGTCTTTTTTTGTATGAATGGATACTATATTGTTATTGAATATGTATAGTCTTGTGAATTGTATTCTAACTATAATGAGTTACTCATTTTATATTGCATATCTATTATTATAATTTGATTAATCAAATCCGTTAGCAGTTGGACTGAGATTGCAGAGCCACTGATGACCCTTTTATTGAATAATAGTTGCACCCTGGCTTCTTCATGTTGTTACATAAGCGAGCAATAAAAGAAAATACATTTATGTTTGTCCTGTTGTGTGGCCCCCAGTGGATGTTGTAAATACGCCAATGGCCCTTTATAGAAAAAAGGTTCCCCACCCCTGCTTTAGACCTTTAGTCCTTTTACACATTTTTATGGAAACCAAACATGCCACTGGTTCTTTATAAATACGTCAAATTGCTTGTTCAATTTACTTACATGTAAATCATTGACATTTAGGCTACATCACTCTAAAGCCAAGACTCCATTAGATTTATGCCCTCTCCTGGAGATTGTTGTAAGTTAAATACACACTTATCAAAAATGCTACATGCACATTTTAGTTACCATAGGGTCCAGAGCCCTGGCATGGACTCCAATTTATTTTCTTTTATTCTGGAAAGTTGGCATCAGTTGCACTGATCTGATTTGATTGGATCAAAATATTTGTCTCTGTGTGGCAATGTTTGGAGTTAGTGAGCAGGGGGATTTCAGTTTTAATTTGTGTGAGGGCACAGACATGTGAGGCTTGGTATGTTCAAAAAACTCCAAAAAGGGTGTTTAAGAGGATGTAGGTAACTGTTTTTATAATAAAAAAAAATATTGTTTTACATCTATACCAATTATCTTTACAAGATTTATTTTTGTTTCATTTTGTTTCTTATTTAGTTTTGCAGTTACATTTGATAGCCAATTACAATTTAAGCAAAAAGCAGCAAGATGTCATTATATATTGAGACAAACTGAACATTTTTTATGAATCTGTATGTCAGGAACCCCCTTATGGAATGGCTGACTATTCAACATCTTTTGTCTAATTATAACATAACACAGTGACTCATGGAGTGGTATATTCATTTCCATATTTTTTATCAATCCTCATAGCCACCAACTCACTGAAAATAAAGGTGTCCTACAGAAATATATATTTTTTAATAGTAGGGTCTAATTTGGTTTGAGCAAACCTGCAGGCTTTAATGGAGGCAGTCACCTTGCTCTCTACATACACTCATGAAAACACTTTAGAAAGTTGACTTGTCCTTGAGAAACTTACATTTTATTCAAGCTACAGCTCTACACCTGAAAAATGTGACAAATATAACATGCCTGACAATGTTATGGTTAGGTAAAAATGTATTAACCATTAAAAGCATTAAAGTAAGTAAGTCATATTTTCAAAGCAAATTTTAGAAGATATTTTTTCCCCAGTGTGTATAACAAATGACTTGCGTTCTTTATCCACAGTATCATTTTTCCTCTATTTCGCCTGCTGAAAAGATGAGCTTGCTCATGGCCTTGATGTACTGGGAGCCATCTGGGGCTGCGATCTTCAGACTGGTGATCGGCAACAGGACACTGTCGGCGTAGTATCTGAACGCAGGCTGGGTGGCTTGGATGGCCTCCAGAAACACCTTGTAAAACAAATAGACCGACAGTCTATCACATCTAATGCATGGCATTCATTTGACTGCCACATTTGACCCCAAAAAATAGGGTGTTTACACACAAAAGGAGAGCTGTATATGCGACATGAATACAAATGGTCGTCTGTGATGCCTGTGCCACCCACCTTTACAATGTCGTCCGTGTCCTGCGCAGCGTTCTGGAACACGCTTCCACAGTGCTCAAGGTACTTCTTGTAGAGACCGCGCGTCTGCGCGTCCACCTGCTCCAACGAGGTATCCCCGGGCTCCGTTTTCTGTAAGTTCTCAAGGAAGTCCGTCTTGACAGGGCCACACTCAATGAGACTTACACTGCACCATGGGAGATGGAGTGAAAAAAAAGAGTTCTTACAAATAATTCCACAGCCACAAAAATGTATATCTAACCCCATGGAGCGGCTCAGCAGGCAGGGAGACGTGGCAGAAGGGCAGTCGTCACAGCACTCACTGGATGTTGAAGTGATGCAGGAGGATGGCCAGACTCTCACATGCTCCCTCAATGGCAAACTTACTGGCACAGTACAGCTCATTGAAGGGGAGACCTGAAAAAAAGTACAAAAGCAGGCCAAGAATTTTTTCTTTTTCTTTTAGATGGAACAGCACATGAAACTTCACAGAAATTATATTTCTAAATAAAATCAACCACATGAAAGAGCCAAACAATTGTTTATTTCAGTAGGGTCTCTCTCCAGTATTACCTTGGAGGCCTCCAATGCTCCCAGTGACCAGGATGCGGCCCTGACTTTGGGCTTTCATTCCTGGCAGAAAGGCCTGGATGGTGCGGATGGTTCCCAGGAGGTTGACCTCCAGGATCTGCCTCATGGTGTCCCAGGACTGCACCTCTAGCGGCCCCATCAACCCCACCCCAGCGTTACACACTGGGGAGGTAAAACACATGCGCGCGCGCAAACACGCAAACACACACACACACACACACACACACACACACACACACATTAACACACACACATTAACACGCACACATTACAATTTACAATTTGCTGATTAAAACCTCCAACTCCCAGACAAAATATCTAAACTTTGTCAAAAGGGGGTGGGTGGAAAGGGGTCAGATGGATGTTAATGTGAACTGTATGGAGATCAGGGAACACACCCAGGATGTCCACCCTGCTCTCCCTAACCCTGGCCCTGGCATCCAGGATGGACTGCTGGTCCGTCACGTCCATCTGGAGGATGTCCAGGGTGTCCTTGTGCAGGCCTTTCACACACTCCAGCAGGCGCTCCTTCTTGGCCAGATTCCTCATGGTGGCGTAGACTAAACATGCAGATACACAGGGTACAGTACACAGGTCAGGGACGGCGCAGGGGGGAAGAGGCATGGCAGGCATGCATCCTCTACATGTATTCAGTAGAATAGATACCACCAATAACCTTTTTAAGTGAAATTACACCCAACGAATTATCATTCCCCGAACCAGGGGTTCTACAAGTCTATCCACCGCTCGCTGAGTCGCCGTTGGTTACCTTTGTATGCTTTGGCTGGGTCGGAGGCCAGGCGCACCGCCAGGCTGAGGCCTATTCCAGAGGAGCATCCTGTGATCAGCACCACCGCCTGATCCGTGGAGCGGCCGCGGGCCGGCGCTGGAGACGAGGCGGGCGGACGAGACATGGAGCTGGACCGGACCGCTGGACTGACCGGGCGATGACTGACGGCACGGGAAGGGATGGCGCCTCACCTCTATCTCATGTTGTCGTTCCTTCTCCTCTGTCACAAGGTCAACGCAATGTAAACACCCTCCCCTCCCCTCCCTTCCCACACTTTCCCAGTCTCTTAAGGGGTGTTTCCTTCTGTGAACCTGTCCCTGCTCTCACACGCTGGGCGAGTATGTGGGCTATGGCCTTCACACTAACCTTGTCCCGCTTCAATCTCCCTTGGATGTTGTCGTTGGAGGTGTGGACCACTATTTGCTCCAGCTACATACAGTGTGACACGCGTGTTGACACTTCCTGTGATAGCAGTTTAGTGGGTTTGTAAGAGGATGGCAGGTAATAGGATCCTTGCAGGACAAGGTCAGAAATCCCGGTGACCTCTTGAGTAGGAGCGGCCACTCTAGCCATTGTGCCTCACCATACTGGGACAGAAAAGGGAGGCATTTGTTCTCTCTGCTGGTTATTAATAGGGATGTTGTCTTAGCGTCGCACACCGGTCCCCGAGTGTTATCAGATCTGCAGAAACAATGCCATATCGTCTCTCGCCAACATGGGCCTTTTGGACTGAATCAACAAAGACCTGGTTTTGAAGTGTTGTCGGGGAGTGGGTACAGCAGTTTGGCCTCGAGGTTGGAGATTGAACAATGACTGAAAGGTCCTTGACTAAGGGGTGACACTTGAATCCAACACGTTCGAGCAGGGGTTAAGTATAGCATTCAGATCTTGGTGTCAATAAAGTGGCATGCCCGCAGACTATTTGTTATTGGTTTTCGTGGGCTCCTGGAACTGTTTGTCAGTCATTTCAATTTCCTTGCAGTGTCATGCCAACAGTAAATCCACTAGGAGGCGATAGAGACTCAAATTTCATGCCCTCTCCTGTTAGACTAAAAAACAATTACCCATACCGTGGCCTTCAATGTGGCTTTGCTTTACAATATGTCAGGGTACCACTGGCCCCTGAAAGAGGGGGCATTTTCCATGGATTAAGAATAATCTAGAGGACACACGCCATGTCATTATTTTGCAATAGTCCTCCAGTGCATGTGTTTAAAATGTTGGATGTGGTTGGGAGTAGCCAGCCAATTTTTCTTCGTTTTCCCTTATCCCTTTGGCCTTTACCACCAATGCCCCCCTCCTCTCTCGCTCTCTCTCTCTCTCTCTCTCTCTCTCTCTCTCTCTCTCTCTCTCTCTCTCTCTCCTCCTCTCTCTCTCTCTCTCTCTCTCTCTCTCTCTCTCTCTCTCTCTCTCTCTCTCTCTCTCTCTCTCTCTCTCTCTCGACTGGTATGAAGTCCCTGCATCCCTTTGCAACGTTTCAATGGCCTGCTTTTAAAAGGCATTCTTTCTCCTGGTGGGAGCCGAACAAGGAGGAATTTCCTGCCGCGTTCCTCCCCTGGAGATGGCATCAGGCTGGCAGCCGTCCTAAGACTCCTGGGAGAGGACCTCTTTCTGCTGTGTCTGCTGTAGCTCCAAAGCCATTGCACTGGCTAAGTGTACATCTAATCACTAAACTGACTTTGGAGTTCAAGCTGATGTTGGGATACTAACCTATTAAAGGAGATGGAACCTGTTGTGGTCCACCTGTTCAGCAGTGCTGCTGAGTATCTGTTTGTGTCCAAAGGGATGAAAGTATGTAGCCCATAACCCCGTTCAGGAAGAGTGTGTGAGAGTTAACTGCTATACCTACAATATCATTTAATTCACTTTCTGTGCGCACTCTGGACTCCACTGACTAAACCACACATTGGCCCACTGAGGTGGGCTTCACGCTGCATCCCAGTGCCTCCAGATGGGCTGCACGCTGCATCTCAGTGCCTCCAGATGAACTGCACGCTGCATCCCAGTGCCTCCAGTGGCAGTATGATAGGGTGGGCCTGCTTGTGGCCCATGGTCTACAATAGCTGTGTGGCGGCCTGTTGCACTGCAGTCCATGGCCCGGCATTTTCAGTTCATCACGTCAGGGTACAGTGGAAGGGCAAGGCTTTTTGGAAAACCCCTCCCCATGCCTCCTGAACTGAATATCCCCACTGCGTCTGTCATCAGCAGTCGGCTGTTCAACACGAGAGACACGCGTGCCAAGCCGGGGGTCTTAGGGGGGGAAACGTGAGCGCTCATTGGAGGTCCCTAAGGCAGAAGGTCGAACTCGTGCTCTGGTCCAAGGGAGACGTCTTCTGAGCATGTTTCAAATAAGACCAAAAACCCTCTGGACCAACAAAAAGAGCCGGCGCTGATGTGGGCCCATGCAAGGCCAGGGAGGGGTGAGGGCACAGTGAGTCAGAGTGTTTTGGTACTACTCTTAAGACACGTTCAGGGCACGGTACAAAGAACAATATAATAGGCCCGTGTTTGTCACAAAGAGATGAGTGTCTGTACAAACAACAGCCACTCGACAGGATGTCCCTCGCGTGAGAAGTGAGAGCACCGCAGCACTGCGGTGGAGGATGAGGAGAAACTGACACCTGCACATTTTGCAGAAGTCGACTAGACCCGATTTTGTGGTGTGAAATATATAGTCTGTGTGTAGTCTGAATACGTTTTTACAGAGTCAACTAGTATTGAACCTGCTCATTATCAGGGTGTATTGATTATAAATGTATGTTTTGTTCATGCTCTACAAAGTCTTACACAGCTGTGAAAATACTAGAATACATACAGTACTGTGCAAAAGTTTTAGGCAGGTGTGAAGTCTTTAAAGTTATAAAAAATATATATAAAAATACAAATGTGAATTAAAAACTTTTTTTTAATCAATTCATGAAATACAAAATGAGGGAAAACCAAATCGGTATCAAAACAACATTTGGTGTGACCACCCTTCGCCTTCAAAACAGCATCCCCTGCCTAAAACCTATGCACAGTACTGTGTATGTATACATACACATTTCAAGTTCATCGGTTGAACTTTTGCAAAGGCACAAAGGCACTCCTTTCTTAACCTTAACTAATCAAACAATGCTGTCCTTGTGTAGTTCTGTTGTAATGTTGAAGCTGTCAATATGCCTTTCCACCACTGTTTTGACTGTCGGATGGGCCGGGCTGCTTGTTGTTGTGTAGAGAGAGGAGACGGGAGAGTGGAGACAAGGTCTTGTTTGCTGAGGGCTTCTCCTTTGAGATTAGCTCCACTGTTGTGCCTGCATGTCACATGGTGTTGTGCGTGATGCGTAGGAAGATCCTGTCCTTAAACAATGGAGATTCTGGTAATGCCACTGGCCGCAATTTCAAGAATAGCAATAGCAATTCTTGTGCGTAGGTTTTTTTTTTTTACACTTTTTTTTTTGACAAGCCAGAACAGGATAATTTAATATGAGAGAAAGCTAAAGATGTTTAACATAATCAAAATGACAAAATTGCCTTGATACTGTATGTCTGTTGAGGGAGAAAGACAGGTACAGGGCTGAACAATATATCCTAGGCTGTAACACAATGGCACGATGATTTCTGTTTACATTTCCTTTTGTTATTGTTTTATAGTTTGGACCTTGGACATGTCTCATGCGGGTGAGAGGATAGTATCTATCTTCTGAGCCAAAACTCCGACATGAAGATTGTCTTTCTCTTCCAGAACTATAAACAGAGAGAAAGAAAAGTAGGCTAACCTATCACAGATCACAGATCACAACGTCACATTCCAAACTTGAAAGATTCTGAATATGTTTATGATGTTATGACATTGGCTATATGCTTTTAGTAGTCAGTGCAACCACTAAGCTAGTCAGTTTGTACTTACCACCACAAGAAAACTGTGACAGGCGGATCGTATTCTCTAGCTCCACAGGGTGTTGTGTTACCATGGTGACACCTAAGCCCACTTGTACAGACAGGTCTGACGGATTGGATAAGTGTGCCATCTATGTGTCCATAGCCAACTCTATTTAGACAAGTTCCCTCGCATGGCTTTGACCTCTACAGCACTCTCCTTGCTTCTTTCCCAATGTCTGTCTGTCTGTCTGTCTGTCTGTCTGTCTGTCTGTCTGTCTGTCTGTCTGTCTGTCTGTCTGTCTGTCTGTCTGTCTGTCTGTCTGTCTGTCTGTCTGTCTGTCTGTCTGTCTGTCTTCCCTCAAGACGTATCCTCTTTCTGAGACACATTATACGTAGTCCTTGCATGCCACTAGGCACGTTTCTCAAGCCTATTTCCTCTCCTAGATTCTCACTACACATCATTCTCTGGTGAAGTGTTGGTCATTCGTGTGCACGCAGTTTAATGCGCCGTCATCACCCAGACGTAATGTGACATTAGTCTAATGTGGAGTGGGTGCCGTGTCACGCTGACACAGTATAACGAGACGGTTAGCCAGGTTGGCCTACTTTTCTTGCTGTCCAGGGGCTTTAGCTGTGGAGGGGACTGACAGGATGCAGCGGTTTGGTACAGTGTGGGAGATGAGTTTTACAGTAGTTAATGGACTGAGCTGCAGTCAAAATAGAAGGTATTTCCCTGTTCTGTAAAACCCATCAAGCATACAGCATCACAGGGACCGGGCTGAGAGATTGAAAGAGTCTGTCTCCTGCTGCCGATGAAGGGAATTCAATCCACCGTGGTACAAAACCAAACCGACGAGCTTGAATTTTATATGGCGGCTTATAAAACCCCAAAGAGACGAGCGATGTGGACAGGAGAAACACTGTAATTCCACTCTGGCAACCATGGAGAAGATGGCAAGATTACAGGGAAAGAGAGAAAGAGAGGTTCCTGAGAAATGCGCCGGGCATTTTTCACGAGCTGACATCGAGGGAGCAGCCTGTGCTCCCCTCTGGTAAAGTCATCAGCGCCCGGACAGGAGAGAGCGGCTGGAAAGTCATCAGCGCTCTCTCTCTCTCTCTCTCTCTCTCTCTCTCTCTCTCTCTCTCTCTCTCTCTCTCTCTCTCTCTCTCTCTCTCTCTGAAACACCATCAGCACTTTTCTACCTGAAAACAGGAGAGGAGAAGTGATCTGTGATGAGAGTAAAACCCAGGAAAAGAGAAATGAAGTTGAGTTGACAACATAAATGTCTGGCTTGTAATACATTGCCGTCTCCATGCAAGAACAACATCAGAGCCGGAGGGGAAAAAATCCCTCTGGTCATTTATCTCTCATAAAAGAACATAAAAAAACTCTCCATTGGACCCTGGGGAGACCTCTGGTCAAGCCTGTGGCACTGGGCAAGGTCAAAGGGCAGCTTGGCATTGAATAAAGCCTTAGTAGCGGCCCAATTTTTTACACGTGTCCCTTTTCACAGAGCGGCTGGGTGGGGGGTGATGTATGGGGTGATGGGGGGTGCTACCGGAGCCTCCTCCACGGGACAGGAGTCTCTGTGCACACCCCAACCCCCACGGCCGCCACGGACCTCGGCCCTTTGGCATTCCACAGGGCCAGTTTGTGTACTGTGAGTCTCAGCGTGGCAGGAAATGCCGGAGATTGTGTCGTGGGAAATGTCCCCTTTTCTTCTGGGACGGAAGGCCCATTGGGCCAGGCGTGTTTTTTTTTCGCGACTGTTATGATTTTAT
Source organism: Galaxias olidus (assembly GCA_026901105.3). Classification (NCBI taxonomy): domain Eukaryota; kingdom Metazoa; phylum Chordata; class Actinopteri; order Galaxiiformes; family Galaxiidae; genus Galaxias; species Galaxias olidus. The sequence goes on along the minus strand of JAPMUY010002049.1, from coordinate 47,638 downwards.
GTCGGCGACATCCTGTTCATGGCTTCTCTTCTGGGCCCTGTGTCACTGGAGCATTCCTAAGTGCAGACCTGACCTGGATCTACTGGAGCGCCGAGGCAGGAACAAAAAGTCACAGAGGTCAGCGAAGGACACAGATGGAGACCCAGTGACGTGCAAAAGGTTCGCGGCTGCGTCGCCGACGGAGACTTTCTCATGAGGGACTTTGTCAGTGTGACAGCCACAACTGGTTTGAAGAGAAGCCTAAACAAAACGGAAAAAAAATGTCTGGCTCCTTCCATTGCAGTGGGATCTGTCTGAGCAGATGTTATGGGAAAGTCAACTCCTTCAGTTCAACAATCTAGCCTTTCATTTAATGAGTCGGTGTGTATTTATTTCATGTCAACCTGTCATACAACAAAACTTGGCGTGGCATATTAATTGTATCCATTACAAATGGGAGGCATAGCAAGAAAGTCATATAGCCCAGGTCCGTATGGTCATGCAATTGGAACTCTTGCTGGAGTTACAGGAAAACAGATTCCTGTTGGCCTATGCCACTAAGTGAAATTCCGCCCAACGTTATCTCCTCCTCTCTGGCACGGTGCACCTTGCTCCAGGTGCTGCGAGCTGGGCATACCAGACGCTCCGCGCTCCAGCGACTCCCATTGTGGCGCGGGAACGCGACCTGGCAAGGGGGGGCAACATGCATGGCAGGTGACTCAACCGGGTCGGTATGTACCCGGCCGTTCTCTGGAAGCTCCGGAGCTGGCACGCCGCGGGTTGGCCCCACTGTGCTCCCTGAAAGCCCGGCTCTCACGCGACACGACACTCTGCTTTGTCGGTTCTGGCTCCGCGGGCACCACCCCTCAACCTCGGCTTAATGTGAAGAGCGCCGGGCACTGCACCGAGCGTGCGCGCTGTATCGCCCGGAGCAACCGCGGGTGGGTGGTGTTAGGTAGGCCTGAGAGCATGGGAGTGCTTTCTCACCGACCCGCGTCTGTCGGTTGACGCTGGACTTCCGCTGGGTCAGAATGTGGGCACTGTGGGAGGGTGGGGTGTGTGTGGTGGTTGTCAGGGGGTGGGGGGGGGGCGGCCTGGGCGAGGTAGCCAGGACACACGCACACCTCTCCCTCGTTCGCTGGCTACTGTTAGCGCATGTTTTGGAAGGGCATGCACGTGCCTGTGCCTCTGCCGGGGCGAGAGACTGTTTCTTCTGTTCTCGGGAAGAGACAAACACCTTAGTTCGTGCTCACTGGCTGCCTAACCCACTTCCTCTGGCTCTCACACGCAAGAGCCCAGAAAACACATTAACTGAGTACGTTTTTTTTTGGTGTGGAATTTGCCTCTGAATAATCACTGTACTCGCCATAGTGCCACTGTAGACAGGCCTTTTCATGTGCTTTTCCCCATGTACCCCACCTACACCATTGCACATGCATTGGCTTGTTGTTGAAGGGAGAACTTTGACTCCTACCGAGGCTGGCCGTGACGGAAATCGTGATTGTTACCAGAGAGACGTTCGAGAACACAACACATAAACACATTACGCAAGGTCATCACGCCGAAAGAATGTGTCTTCTAATTCCCCTGATAGCTTACTGTCACTCTGGCTTTCGGTTCCCAGCTGCTGGGAACACTAAGTAGTGACAGTTTGCCACCTGAGGTATGCAAAACCAGTCAGAATAACACTTTTCCTAAACATTCAAAGTGGTTTGACTTGCAAGAGCAGAACAGTGAGAATGTGCCTGACCCGGTTTAACAAGAATCCTTTAAGAGACAGTCATGCAGAGGCCAACAGTTTCAATTTATTACCATGTATGGCTCGTGTATGGATTGTCCCTCCCTTTCACCATGCGTTGTTGTTGTTTCATGAGAAGTTGTTGCATAACATCACACAACATAATTCGTAGGCCATTTTGAACAGTGTGTAGGGCTTCTTTTCAACAGTTTTTGTTTCTGCTGTTACAAGATAAAAGATCGGTCAATGAAGGCCACTCTATGGTTGAACTTGCTAATACTTTAGATTTTATGTCAAAAGAAAAAAAGTCACACATTTAAGAAAACATTTATCATAATAGGGGAAAAAGCTAGTCTGCTGTATAGTGCTCGCAATGCTCCATATTCTTCAAATTCCAGTCTCATCTGTGTCTTTTTCAGAATCACTTCCTTCACGTCAAAGGATGTGGGAAACTGGTCAAACCAGAGGCACGCTTTGAAAATGTACAATGTGACACAAAGAGGCCTATTGCACATCCCCCCTCCCTGTCGTGCCAAAGGCCTCATTGGTGTCACTATGGCGAGGGCTTCCCCCTCCTACCAGGTGGGCATTGTGTCGCTTTTACATCATGGATGGTGAGTGTTACAGCCAGAGGTATGACATGACATACAGGGCTCTTAGTGAATGTATAAAAGAACTTTCACTGTGTTCTCTCTCTCTCTCTCTCGAAAACAGTTGTGTTGATCTCTCCTGCGAAATAGATTCAGGTCAAATGGCGTCTCCGGACAATGTCCTACTGTACAACGCTTCAGAGATGATCCAATGGCTTTGGACCCAAGCTCCTCATATTTGTTGACAATCTTTCATACTTACCCGTGATTACATGATCATTTGCCGCAAGCCATTTGGGGGTTTTGCTTGTAACAGATAAGACAGTGATTGAGTGAGGACAGGTAAATGATTCTCATTACCTCCTGAATAGAAACCGGCAATAGGAAAAGCGCTGGCCCTCTCGGCGGTTTTCTGTCATGTCACTGGGAGTGACATGATGAGTGTTGCTGGAGGTGTGTGTGGAATGCTGCCTCTCCACCTTCACCTAGGACATTGCTGAGCCATTGATCCAAAGTGCTCCGAGGGCTGCCTCGCTCCGTGTGGGACTCGGCTCCCTCCTCTCAACAACACCTCACCTGCACCCTCTGTCAGTTTGAATGACTTTATCTACTAGATGTGATGGCCGGCATGTTTGCTATTCCTTTGTTATTGTTTGTGGTGCGTCAACGGACACCGGTGAAACTTGGAGTTTCCCAGTTTATTTTTAGTTCAATTTTCAGTTTCATTGTTGTGGGTTTACGTTTTGTTTTTGATTCAAGATAACAGGGCTACTTTCTTTCTTTCTTTCTTTCTTTCTTTCTTTCTTTCTTTCTTTCTTACTTACCTCCCTGCAAGGGATTATTGAGATTGTTTTTAACCATACCCATGTGACTCCGTTGTTCCGTCCTACCTTCACAATGCTTGAAGGAGCAGTGAGAGAGGACACTCGTCTGAACCCCGTTCCTCTGAAGCCTTGTGCGTGTGTGTGTGTGTAACCCAGAGGCCACGGTGTCCGCGGTGCTCTCACGGCTGACTGGGTCGGATCATGTGGCCGTGGTGTCTGTCTTTGATCGCTGCCTTGCATTATATCCACCGCGGTGGGCAGATGTGCTGCTTCCCCGGCCTCGCTGCACTCTGAGCCACATCAAAAGGGAGAGGGAGAACACCGGCAGGGGCACGGCGATGCGGCCGTCCTTCTCCACTTCCTCGGTCAAACGCTTCTCTTGTCCCAGACCTTGCTCTCGTTATACTCTATGGCACTTCCGGCCAGATTGTTCTCTCAACTGCGACTGCTCAGAGAGACAACGTCAATCGTGGCTTTTGAAGTGGGGACACGTTTGAGCACGTCGGCAAGGTTTCTGGGGGACACGTGGAGGGTTTGGGCAGCACGGTGGCTTGGTGGTTAGCACTGTTGTCTCACAGCAAGAAGGTCCTGGGTTCAATCCCAACCTGACCCAAGGGCTTTTCTGTGTGGAATTTGCATGTTCTCCCCGTGTTCGCGTGGGTTTCCTCCGGGTACTCCGGTTTCCTCCCACAGTCCAAAAACATGCAGGTTAATTGGTGACTCTAAATTGCCCGTAGGTGTGAATGTGAGTGTGAGTTGTTGTCTGTCCCAATGTGTCAGCCCTGTGATAGACTGGCGACCTGTCCAGGGTGTACCCCGCCTCTCGCCCTGTGTCGGCTGGGATAGGCCCCCCCGCGACCCTGCAAAGGATAAGCGGTGTAGCTAATGGATGGATGGATGGATGGATGGATGGATGGACGTTGAGGGTTTTTGGTCATCACGTGTCAGGGGGGAACCCACGCCTCTCGTGGCGTGCGCGCAGAGCGGCGGGATGCCCGGCGTTGTGTCCACAGCTGCGGCACCGAGCCCGGCCTCAGACCTGCTTTAGCGGCGAGGCGCTAGCTGGGCCCTGCGTCAGCCTCTTCCAGGCCACGGGGTCCTGCGACCGCATTCCTCTCTGTCCACGCGTCCCGCCATCCCCCATGCTCACGCAGCCCAGCCGTGCCTAGAAAGGGCCAGGGGCAGAGACACAGGCCGGCCCTGTCCCCCACCAGACGAGAGGGGGTGAGAGGTCAAAAGGATGCCCTGGGAGGCGAAGGGTGGCGCGCGCCCAAATGGCCCATAGTGGGGAGAGTTCTCTCTTTATATGCAGTGGTTCCTTCCCCAAGCCTCCCCCCCTCAGACACATTAGGAGGACAATAGTAGCCTTTCAATACGATCCCAGCAGAATGATAAATGGTACGCTACGCATGAAGAGGGGACGCGCGATGGGGTTTAGTGGCCCTGCTTCAAAGTCAAACAGCAGGGCTCTAATCTCATCCAGGGGGTTGGCGACACATCTGGTAATTCCCCTTCCATCATGAATAGCTCTGTTTCCTCTGATCCATCACCAGCCAATCGCCGGTATTGATTATGGTAAGTAGGGGTATTCCAGAATGGGCAGATGGCAGGCCAGCCAACAACCCCCCCCTGCGTACCCTTTATCAGGATTTCATCTGGGGGTGGATGGATGGGGGTGGGGTGCCACATGTGAGAGCGGGGGTCAGGGGGCTGCTGTCGGGGCTGGGTCTGCGTGGAGCGTGACACCGCAGCCCACCCCCCTCCCCGGGTGTCTCAGGGCGGGGAGGCCAGGGACGGAGGCGGGCTGGAGCTGAACCTCTGCCAGGGTGTTTTATGGCCCCCTTCCTCTCCGAGGCTGTCCCACACAGGACGGCGGGGACGAGGGGGTCACGCAACAGACCCGTAAAAACCCCGACACGCTCTGAGCTCCTATACACTTTATTTGCACCCCCCCCCCCCCCCTCCTGCACTCACTCAGGTTTGCCTTGGCAGGAGGCAGCCGCCGTAAATCGCTCCGCTGGTGAACCCAAAAAAAAGGGGGTCTGGGGCGCAGAGGAATGTGTGGCTCATTGATGGCGACGGGGTTGGAATACGCGGGGCTCTAGAGGGTCGCGTGACTGAGGGCCTGCTGACGGGGACGCATAACTCATGGCGGTGGGGGTCCACGGGAAACGCAGACACACACACTCCAGTGGCGCTGTCACCCTGGGGGGTCTCACTGGAGAGCAGGGGGGGGGGGGGGAAAGACAGAGGAGAACAGAGCGTGGGATTCTTCGCGTTAGCCTTCGTGCAGATCCAACCCAGGGGGTTCTGTCAGACAACTGGGCCACAGCCAATGGACCGACTGAACAGGGCCAACGGGCTGGAAGGACCGGAGGCAGGGGAGCAGGACCGTGAGCCCTCGTACTGACCCAAAGCACCAGGCCACAGCAACGCGAGCTGCCCCTTACCCCTGCCTCTGCTCGTTCTGGTGCCGGAGACCCCCCCCCCTTCACGGTGGACTCCGCTGGTAGCTGGACGTCATCCAGAGGCCGCGGTCCATCCACCGGTGCTGCCGCAGGAAATCCAGGAAATTCCGGGCCGAAGTGGTCGTTCCGCAGGGACGTGGCGGTTTAGGCAACGCTCGCGGTTATGTCGTGTCGGCAGAGCCGTGCGGTGTGTATTACAGGGGGTTGGAGAGGGTTCTCCCCTCCAGAGAGAAAGCTGGGGGGGGGGTGGGTGCTTTACTCTGGCCCCCTCTCACAAAGAAGCTGCCAGACGTTGCTGCATGCTTATGGGCCCCCTGTCATACCGCTGAGACACATTTTTATTTAACACATGGATCGTGGAGAGGGCACTTACGACGCACTTGGCTCCAGAGTCGAGTCAAGTCAAGGCACATTTATTGTTGGAACACCAGCCAAGGGCACTCTATGTAGGTGGACCGTCTGTGTTTCGAAGTGCACGTGGTTGTGATTCATTAGGTGTACGTCGGAAAAAGACAGGGAGAAAAATTTGAATAAACAAAAACCTTTCAAAATTGGTAGTGCTAACGTTGTACTTGAAAATCACGTCCACAAAACAAATACCGTCTCGGTCACTGGGCCATGTTTACACACCACTGAGAAAGAGAAAAGGGGGGGGGGGCTGTGAAGGATGGTTTTCGGAGCCGTGTTCACAACCCCCCCCTCCCCCACGTTGAAAAAAGAGATGTGACAGCCTACTACTCCCAGCGATCCCTTTTGCCGAAGGTGAGGTCCAACAGTGTGGCAGGGAAGACTGGGATACGTTCAAACCAACACAAACACCAGCGCAGACAAACACAAACTAGGTCACCAAACAGTGTAGTGAGCTCACTGAAAAGGTGGCATTATTTATTTTCGCACTGAGTCAAATCGAATGCATTTGTATAGCACATTCGTACACAAAGGCAATTCAGTGTGCTTCACACAGGGCAAGCAGGGCAAGGAAGAAACACATACAAGGAAGAAACTAGACTAGACGCTGGACGAATACACTGGATATCGATCAACCCGCTCCACAGCCTGTAGGGTATGTGAGGCCTGACAGGCGTATGGCAGTGCTCTGCACCTCACAAACCTTTAGTGCTGTTATATATATATATATTATGAGGTCTAGCTTGCCTTTTTTTCCAACTTCATTTGAAGTTGTGACATTCTCCCAGACCCTATCCACAAAGCTCTCCCTCTCGGTCTTTGTGGTCAGATGAATACAAGGGCCATGGCAACGTCCTGAAGAGCTTGTTGGCTGACGTTTAAAGGAACCTCGTCCTCCCACACCCATTTATTTGGTGGTGGTGGTGGTGGTGGTGGTGGGGGGGAGGGGGGGGGTGGGGGGGGGGCTGTTTTAAGTTCCCTATTAGTCTCTGAACCCAACCGGGTGTGGAGGGAGCCTTTTAGAGTACACGTCCAGTCTTGGTCTGCTTATTATGTGTTGTGTTTTCTTTTGACTTCTGGTGTGGACTACACGGTGTCACATAATGTTGGCTGTGGTCCCATCATGCTATCTCGTCCTACAGATAGGGATCTGCAGTCGGTGCCGGTCCCGACCGCGTGTTCGTCCCCGGTACACCAAGAGGACCCATCAGGGCCGGTGTTGCCAGGGGCGGGGAGACCTAGTGGGAGGCTGGGCGGAGTCTCAAACGGTGCCGCTTGCCGCGCCGTCTCCACGGCGACTGCAGGCGGACCTCGGCGGGACAAAGTTGCACGCTCCAGCAGGTCATCTTTATTGGCTGCCCGACCTATGACCTCTGTCGTGAGTCAGCAGACATATGGCTGCTGCATCTACCTGCTGTCTCGGCTGGGCGGGACTAGCCCTGGGGCGGAAGTATGCTGTCAAAGGCTGTGGCTCGGCGGCCCTGCAGTGTGGCCCCATTCACGGAGCAATTTCAGCTTAATCCCTTTTCACCCCCGTTTCCATTGCCTCCCTGTGCTTTCTGCTTTGTTTTTTTGTCATGCGACACCGAACAAAAGCCACCACACATCTTCAACAGATGGGTCAATGGAAAGAGAGCTCTCCTGTGAATAAACCTGCAGTTACTGTTTGGGGTATAGCTACCCCCAACCCAACAACCTGTAAATAAAAGGCTGCTGCCACACTCTGTCGAAAGGCGATGATGTGCGATCTTGTTTTATGTGTCTATGTACGTCGGGGTAAAGTTACAGCACTTCTGAGGGGTCTTGTGTTTTAGGGGGGCTCGTTCTTTAAAGTTGTTGGGCGGGAGATACTGCCGTCGGCTGCTTCAATTCATTCACTCTCCTTTTCTGAGATTTCAGACTGCCAGGCCATATATTCTCTCAAAAAGTCAGGCCCAGCTGGCAGGGTAGACTCTCTCTCTCTCTCTCTCTCTCTCTCTCACTCTCTCTCTATCTCGCTCTCTCTCTTTCTTGCTCTCTCTCTCACTCTCTCTCTATCTCGCTCTCTCTCTTTCTTGCTCTCTCTCTCTCTCTCTCTCTCTCTCTCTCTCTCTCTCTCTGACTCTTTCTCTGTCTTCCTTTCTATTTCTGTGGCTCTCACGACTCCTCCCCCTCTTCCTTTCTTTTAGTGGCCAAATCAACTCTTCGGTCATGTTTTTATGTATACACTTCATGTCATTCTCTGTACCTGTCTATGTCGGGAGCTGATCTTTGTTTTGGCCTTTCCACATTTAGCTCCCACTCCTATTGCCTGTTTTCCATGTCACACACTTCCGCCTGAAACAATAGCAGCTTGTTTTGGTTACAACATCCAAACTCCGAGATAAACAAGGACCTGGAATGCCCACCGGTGCCTGTGGACAATATTCCTACCCCTTTAAACCCTAACCCTCTATCAATAGGCTCAATGCGCAGTGCATTGGAATCTAATCGATGTCGCGTTGCCATGCTGAATTAGGCAAGAAATGCGGTGGTCAAAAGGGGGGATGGACACCGGAGACACTGGCAACCCGCAAGAACAGCTGACAAAACCGTCTTTGTCTGCCAGTCAGTCAGTCTGTGGTCAAGCCTGGCTGCATCTGCTGCAAAGCCAATGATACTGTACTTTCTACAGACACATGTGTGACTCAGGCCGGCGTTGGGATCTTCTGTTGAGAGATCTCAATCTCAGGGTTATTTGTAGCATCACCACCTTGACAGAAGTGAAACTATCTTAGTCTGGTCTACCCGGTAGCATGGTTCCCACAGTGCATGCCCTGCAGGACGTTATGTATTTGGCTATGTAAATTTCCCCCCTGGCCATGCACTTATTCTGATCAGCATATGCTCTATCTCTAACTCTATCTCTCTAGCTTTCAGAAAGGCGGAAGAGAAAGAGACAGAGAGAGAACAAGAAGAAGAGGAAGAATTTTTTTTATAAAAAATTGAGAAAATGCATAGCAGGATGTGGTGGAACAGCTCTGCTGCCTCTACCTGACAACAGCTTTCATCCTCTCTCTCTCGTTCTCGCTCTCTCTATCCCTCTCTTCCTGTGCTGCTGTCTGCTTTGCATCAACCCACACAGCCTGCATTTGGAAACAAAACCTCTGCCCTGCCCTCTGTAAAAGAGGATCAGAGATCCTCTTTTACAGAGATCAATGTGTCTCTCTCTTTTTGAATGACTATTTAAGGCTAGACAGACCAAATGTTCAAGTAAACTCTAAATCCATTGGTGTCTCTCTATCTGGTAAATACTAGGATGAGCATTAAGAAATGTCTGACGTTGCTCAAAGATATGCTTGCGGCACACAGTCTGTCAAACTGGGGGTTGTTGGTTTTGGTTGGCTTTCAAAACAGAGACATGCATGCAATTAGGAGTGTACTGTACAGGCCTGGGGATAGATGTGACAGATGAGGGCCTGTTCATTGTAGAGTTGGGCTAAAAGGGTTCCGCCCTATTTGGATAAGGGGGGTCGTGGGGTATCCACTAATGCAGCCCCGAACAGTGGCCTACCTTCAGCATTGATAAAGGGCCCCATTTGGTCACTGTGGAAAGGTTCACCAGACTGGAAAACCATTAAAAAGAGAGTTGAACTGCTTCGAAGTAACTAATGAAAAAGGTAAATGGAAAACATAAAGAAACAATATTTGTCTTGACGGCACGGTGTTTCTCTAGTTCCCCACAAGGAGTGTTGGGAGGCATGCTTGATTTTGTAGATTTACAAACTCCTCCTGCAACAACACACTAATGGGTTTATAACTACATCTAATCAACAACTTGGAAGCCCCGTCACGTACCCCTAGATCTATATTCTGTTTTTATTTATTTGTTGCCGTGAAAATGACAGGTCTAGTCGCGGTGATTAAAGAAGGTGAAAACCTCTCGTAAACTGCTTATTCGTGGACCTCTGGTCTCCTTCAGAGGAACGAGCTGTTCTCACTCAATGTCGCCTTTCATTCAAGTTGCTCACCTTGCAGTTTGTTGATTTCTTACCCGTGTTGTCAGGGAGCTTGTCGCCTCTCTGCGTCACCCTGCTCTGTAGGGGGGCGAACGACGCCCCGGCCCCACTGTGTGGCCGTTCAGGGAACCATCCGCACGGGACGACAGCTCACTGCCAGGCCGCCGGAGGAGGCGTTTGTCCCTTTTGTTGGCCTTAATAGATGCACCAGAAATACCAGCAGTGGGGGGAGAGAGTGGGGGGGAGAGTGAGGCCAGGGTTGTCGGCGTGGTCAGCAGACAGCATAAATCACCCGGAGCCATTAGGCTGCGTGCTTTTTATGAGAGAGTGAGAGAGTGAGGCCTGCTCCCTCCAGCACTCCTTCACACTGAGCTCACAGCACACAGAATAGGGATGGCATCAGTATGGGACCATAAAGCTCACCACACATTACCTCATCGCACAAATGACAAATGACACACACACACACAAACACACACACACACACACACACACACACACACACACACACTGTCGGTTCTGTCTCCATGACAGCCCCCAACCAGAATGGATGTCCACTGGGCCCCACCCCACCCCCCCACTCTCCTACTTTCACACTCGCACACCCTTTGGACACGCAACAGGAGGAGCCTAACCAAAAGAGGTTCTGTCAGCATTAGGTAGTCTTTACAAGGCTAGACACCTCTGAGTTTTTGTAATTGCTAATGGCACAACGTGTGACAGGTGAGATGTATGTACAGGCACAGTATGAGCAAACAAACAGAAGCAGGTAACACTCATACGGAATCAACTCAGATTACCAGGCACCCTGTTTGAGCCCAACCCATCTATTATTGAAAATCCTTTGATGCCCAAACTATAGTTTTGATCCACTCTGAACAGCAGCTAGAAAACCCGCAATCATCTTCCGTGATGTTTGCGCGCAGACAGCATTGTCTAAAGGATCACCGTCCGCCATTTACAAGGCAAATTAACCAGGAGACGTCGATCGTGTTACAAAACATTAAAAGGGCGAGGCCACTGTCAACAAGTCCGCTCGGGTAGAGCGCGTTTCTAAAGATTCGGCCATCATCTTCACAGACACATTGCCTGCTTGTCAGCGAAAGCCTTTGAAACGCGAGTCCCTCCGCAGCACCACACTTGGCATGCGCGGGTTGGGCCACGCCCTCCTCGGCTAGCTGGCGTGCCGGTGCCCCGTTGACGGCACGCCGACTCGCTCCTCTTTCCTGTGAAAAAACACTGAAATAGGACACAGTGTATCTCCAGACAGGCGATAAAACTTGGCCGTGGCATCAAAGAAACAGGTCTCTGCCTGATTTGACGAGGGCCTCCATGGAAGCTCTTGGAGGAATAACAGCAGAGCGGCACCACAGCATACCACTGGTTCACTGGACCAAAAAAAAAACGCTCACATGACAAGGACATTCATTTACAGACCTCTGGGAACCAAAACGAGTTTTCGAGAAAGAGACTGCCTGAGACAGAAGTCCGATAAACAAATTCAGCTCGACTCATCCCTAAAACCCTCCACCTAAGCCTGTGTTACATGAACAACCCCCGACTCCCCGTCACTCCGTTTCAGCAGGATCTCCACCCAACACTTGGGGAGCACAAAGCATCTTACTGGGTGTTGAGAACATGATGTCAGTCATCCCAGGAGGAAGGATTGGCTTTGCAGGCTGTTGGCCTAGGAGTACTATTGACTCAGTCGATGCTTTTGACTCTGGGGGTGCTATTGACTCTGGGGGTGATATTGACTGGGGTGCTATTGACTCTGGGGGTGCTATTGGGTATCCCTCGAGTATTGTCTTATGTTGTAGCTAAGGGAGAATGTCACAGCACACCAAAAGCTGACATCATCCCCCTCCACTTTCCTTGTCATCGTGTGTGTTTGTTATGAGTCAGCGTTCACTCAACGTTATCCTCCCTATTTTAATACAGTTCATAAAGGTCCTTTTGTTGTACGTTTTGAAAATATGGTAAAATAATTGTCTGACTAAAATACAACCTGAAGGACGCACATGTTGTTTAAGTTGTGGAGAGACATTGGTTCAAAACACACACCAAAGTCAAGACAGAAAGAAAATGACCAATCGGATGTGCACCGATTCCTGGGAAAGGGTTCAAGGTCTAGAGGTCACGGTTGAAGTTGTTCATATATGTGACTTGAACTGGCGGGCTGAGTCACCGGAACGTATTTTCACTATGCCTCAGGGGCCGAGTAGAGAACCTCTGGCTAACGGGACTGGCCTGAACTCTGACCCTGGCTTCACTAGGAGGGGTGTCAGTGGAGGGGGGTCAAGGCTGCGGAACCTCGGAACCCAGACTGAAGGCCACGACATGAGCCGGCATGGCGACGCGACGCATCCTCGTCGTCACTAACCTCGTCAGGACCCTAACGAGTTCGCAGGGCTCCTGGAATGTCCGTTCTCAAAAGGCCTCCTTTTCCCCACGGCGCTCTGTTGGCCACAACACACATTAGCCCTGGTATGGTTACCTTAAACAAACCACTGACTGTGTGCTGAAAAGCAGCCACGCTTCGCCCGCATAACCAGTCTGATTGGCTGGATTTGTTCTCCGACGTGGGCACATGACCGCTAAATATAGGCGTCTTTGTTTGCTGCTATTAATGCCGTGTTCTTTCCTTTCTTTGTCTGCCTTCTGTACACGTCCCTCTCCCTTCATGCTCGGCTGCCAGCCTACCACTCTCAGTCTTTGAACACAAGCAGGTCGAACGAAACACTCTATCCTCTTAGCCTGTCGGAAAGAGTCATGTTTCCTCGTGGTATGATACCCATTGATTGATGTCCCATGTCAGAAGGGCTGGCGTGACCCATATGGCCTCAACCTCAGTGCAGGTTGCCGGGCGGACTGACCTAGGAAGAATCGGAAGGAAGATAAATGCCTTCCGTTGCCACATGTGGTCTCTTTTAAAAAAAAAATCTATACCCAGGTCATAATCCTCTGGCCCTTGTTTTATGGCCTGTGTCTCAGTTGTGTGGAGGAGAGAGAACAGCTGTCCTCCATCGTGAGCCACTGTTGTTTGTCTGGGCTCCCGAGGCCAGTGGAGGCCGTGGCCCCTGCACCAGCTCCAGCTTCGACCTCGTAGACCCCTGGTGCCTAGGTGACACATTTCCCAGGGAGCCCAGGGCCGTGCACCGGCCAACTCGGTGCTGGGCCGTAAACACCAATTACTTAATGAGCCAGCCGGAATTCCTCCCCGGACAGCCATCTTTAGTAGTCCTTTTGTGGCAGTGTTGGCTAACCAGGGAAGCTGGGAGAGGGATACACCCTTTCGATTCCAACCAAAACAACACAATTTGGCCAGCAAAGATGATGGAGGGGTAAAGAACCCTGATCACCACAGCACACATTTTGTTTCACATCCTAATCATTTCCATGCAGCCATCAAATATTCTTTTGAAGAATATGTACAGCAGAACACCGTCCCTCTAAAACATCGTAAAGTTTTACACCAGCCTAGTTGCACAACCTCAGCATACTTCAAGATACCGGGGACGGGAATGAATGAAGCCAAAGCAGGTACAAAATGGGGTAAAGCCAACAGGGACCATAAAAACTACATCCCCCAGTAGAGACAACTTAGAGGCAGCAATGCCAATGATGAGCAGGTGCATAAACATGAAGTGGGCGGCTGCCATAGGTAAAATGTAGAGCAGTTGTTCTAGAACAGTTCATATCAGACCATCAGTCTGACATCACAATGAAAGACACTCACTAACTTCACTCAAGAACTGTGTCCATCATAGAAAGTGAGTGCAAACAATAAAGACAAAAAGCGTGTCATTGTTTTGACAATCATTAGGATATAGTATTTCATGTCAATAAAATCAATTGACAAATTTAATCGATAGGGAGAGAGAGAGAGAGAGAGAGAGAGAGAGAGAGAGAGAGAGAGAGAGAGAGAGAGAGAGAGAGAGAGAGAGAGAGAGAGAGAGAGAGAGAGAGAGAGAGAGAGAGAGAGAGAGAGAGAGAGAGAGAGAGAGATTTTGTCGTGAGTGAATACATATGCAAAAGACTGCCCAACATGTTGGTCTTGTCTGGGACCCAAAGCAACACTACTCTGCTATTGGTTTCCAGAGCTCAACGTCATTAAAGAGGGTTGGCCCTGAGAAGGAGTTTGTGGCATGTCTAGCTGTGTGTTGAAACAAACTAACAGCATCAAGTCTAAACTACTGTTGTACCAGTACCTGTAATTGTGGTCGTTGTATATTTTTTTTTTGAACGTTACTTACCTGGATTTTACTTTGGCTGTGCTTTTATCATGCTATTGGTTTGAGCATAGGAACAGTTTTAATCATTTGCAACAATTGTACGACGGACTGCAATGCCAAATTTAACTATGATGAACAAAAGCGGAATGGCAACAAGTATCCACACGATAATAAGGACCGAACCTTTCACGAGTAATTATGAGTTGATTGGCAAAGAATTGGGCAGGTAAATGTGCTTGATTTATTCTTTATTATTACATTATTTGAATATCTTGTCTGGTTAAACGAAAATACATATTTGCATTTGTATTTTGTGCATGCTTGCAACTCCAAGCTTTTTATCTTGAGCTAAGGGCTGCACACATTTATCACTAAACGTGAATTGAACCATGGTTGTGCGGATAATGATTGCTATGGGTGCATGGGTCGAGTCCGGAGGAGAGCTATGGTACGTCCGTGGAGACCCGATGAACTTTATTGCTAATTTGCTAAATCGTCGGAAAGATCTGAATCAGTGCTATCAAATGTGTTTGCCCGTTGGGTTTCAAATTATGTATCTCCGATATACATTTAAAAATGTCTTACTGAGTAAATTATTTTTGTGTCAGTGTTCCGCTGTAGTTTATTGATGCTCTCGCATTTGTGAACACCTGCGTTCTGTGTGACGGCACGCAAATTATGGGTTTTGCTCAGGCAGCATAGTCTATTTCGCACAACAACCTGGATAAAAGTGTAAGGGTGATGATATTTACATAGGCTAAGCCACTGGCACCCCTTGCATTTGTTTGTAAATCTTGCATGCAGTTGAGTCTCATATTTATTACACGCGCCTATATTCGGTGTCTTAAAGTGAAGACACATTTAAATGGGGTATTTCTTTAATAGTTAACACACCCACGGCTATTAACACATCACACGCTTTTGTCTAATTCACTGAGACTGGAGCCAGTTGTTAAATTCCTGTGAGATTATAAAGGTACAGTTGTCCTTGATCCCTACCCACCTATTTCCATCCTTTCACATGTTTGTCATCTGTAAAACCTCTGCCTTGCACACAATTTAGGAACACATGTTTAGGAGGACATATGATACCAACCATCATCCATGGGCTCTTTATTTGGGTTGGTAAGAGTGGCCAATTTTCCTGCAAATCGTGTCTTTTGTCCTTAGGGTCAGGGTGGGAGGTGATGTTCCAATTAACATCAGTGCACCCACCCACCCCCTGGTGGTTTGAGCTGATCAGCAAGTGTGGCCGACAGTGCATTTGAACCCAGACGCCTAAGTGTGCATTCCTGTTGGTGTGTAGCGGATTCTCAGAGACCTTTCAGGAAGGCAACTCGCTTGCTCGGGGGGCTGGTAAACACAGATACAGGCTTTACGGAAGCAGGCCCAGATTCACCTGTGCTTCATTTCAGCACCCCTCTCGACTGGACGGGGAGGCCGCTTGACTTTTTCTTTGTTCTCTTAAGAGATGTCGGGGTGGGGGGGGGGGGGGGGGGGGGGTTGGCGTGTGAGGACCCTGACCTGGCTCTCTTCAGTGCCCCCTCCTCCTCCTTCTCCTCCTCCTCCTCCTCCTTCTCTTCCCATTACCTCGCCCCCACAACATCCTGACTGTCATAAATCCCATTAGCTGCAGGAATGCGAGTTGCACTTGATGCCAGGGGAGCAGCTTGTCAAGATTGGATCGCTAGCATTGCAGGAGGGATGCCCTCCGCCCCCCTTTCCCTGCCTACATCCTCCTGTGTGTGTTTCTGAGTGCGTGTTGGCCAATTTCCTGGTGTACCACTTATGTAGCTTTTAAAGTTGGGCTGCACTTTCAGGACCGCTTTGATCAAACACATTGATTTCACAAATTTGCAAGACCACAATTTGTCCGATGAGAGATGAACACGTTTGTCAATGACAAAACTAGGCTTCTTGTCGCCATCTTTTTCTAAAGGGCAGTAAATGGTGTTACTGCTAGTGGTTGTTAACTGCCATAGTTACAGTCTGTTTGCTGAAGTGTGTGTGTGTGTGTGTGTGTACTTGCTCGTTTGTGGTCAGCTACAGGAAGGGGAACTCATACACTGCGTGGGAAAAGCAACTGAGGGGCTATCAGCTGTCACTACTCTTCAGACATGAGTCACAGCCCCTTAGAGAAAGATGAAAACGCACGCTCCACAGGAAAACCTCTTCCTCAATTACTGTCATCTTTCTTGCCACCTCGTGTGTGTGTGTGTGTGTGTGTGTGTGTGTGTGTGTGTGTGTTCACGCATCTTTGTCTGCACTCTGCATGTCTTCCTGGCTGTGATCCAGTGGTCGGCTTAGAGGGCAGGGGTGAGACCTCAGCAAGCTAATGCTCATCATGTTTACTGTTGCAGCCTTTGACCCGTTAAGTCAAAAACTGCCAGTTCCTCGGGCACTCCGTCCGCGGTTCCCAGCGCATAGCGAGCTGCTCTGAACTTGGCAAACGGCTATTTAAAGAAGAAAAGCTGTGACTTTGACAGGGCCGGCCTATTCACTTTGCACAATGTGCCTTCGCGGCCCCCACAGCTAGCCGGGGACCCAGTGAGTATTTAGAAAGGGCCGGGGCCGGGCCTCAGGGATTGTGCCCGGGACCAGGCGACAGCTCCAAGACAAGTAGCCGCAGGCTTTGGACCCCGGCGCTGTGGGGCTGGGAGCGAAAGCCGTGTGGGAAAACCGTCGGCACCTAGTTGACGGGATCTCTCGGTGTCAGCCGGAGCATTCAGCCACTCGGCCGGGTTTCCGCCCTTGCTTATCAAACTACAGGGCCATATAGGGCAGCCATTGTGTGTCTGGCCTGCCCGCGTGTCAACGAGGTAGTCAAGTGTCACGCTTCCATAGCCTCGGGCCGTCCACATTATGTGTCCGTGACGTGGCAGGAGTCCGCTCAGGGTGGGGGAGTTGGAGCTTTAAAAAAGAGCAAACGGTGGACGGCAAAATGGTTGTTAGCCGGGTCACAGTGGCCGTAGAGAGTTTCTGAGGGCTCCAGGAAGGCTCCGTTCGAACAGTAGCTGTAGTGACAACCTCAAACCCCCCCCCCCCCAGTGTGTCCGGCCTCTGTCGTGTGGGTGGTCCCGGTGGGGGAGGGGGAGCAGGGGGGATGCCCTCTCCACCGGTCAGCCTGGGCAGACCTTTTGTCTTTTGTGTCTGAGGGGGAGAGCAGGGGTTGGACCCGAGTCCCGGGCGGAGGCGCTAGGCGATCCCATTTGTCCCCGGCTGCTGTCAGCTCTGAGAATGGGAGCGGGACAAGGCCCGTCCTATTGTCGGGCCGGGGAAGGACGGCCGCTGTTTGCACATGGCTGCCGGGCACATGCGGGCCATTCTACACACATCGGATGTCCTGCCCACACCCTCCGCTGACCCTTGCCTCCTCCCTGGAATCCTTCAGTGTGCATGCGGCAAATGGAACGGTCAAATGGCTTCACAAAAGAAAGAGGCTTGTTCTTTTACTTTTCTCCGGTTCTCACCCCCCCCCACCCCACACACCACCCCCCACCACCCCCCACCCATCCCCCCCACCCATGGCTTGTTGGTCCAGGGCCAGCTGTCCAATCCCATCTCTTTGTGTGCGTCTGAGCTGTGGATAACTATTATTCTTATCAGACCCCTCGCTCCTGCAGCCCCTCTGACCCAACGGTCTGCCTTATCAGCTGGCTGTCAGGCCCTCCGCCAGCCCTGGGGGAAGAGCACACGAGAACGGGAACGTGGAGGCCTGTCTGAACCGGGAAGCGACGTTGCAAGGGAGGCTGTGTTTCAGTGGTTGATGCCTCCTCATTTGAACGATGCCCTCCCACCTCCCTGCCTCCCTTTGATGAGTTCTACCGCCCCGCCTGCGGTGTTGCCCCTGTGGTCTCTATGGTTTCTCCAGCCTCCTACGTGCGTACGTCCGTAACCCTGTGGCCCCCTCACACTCTGTGCGCACTGGGTGCTCCTTTGGCCTCTGCTAATCAGCACGCTCTATTGATCCTCTGCATATGATAAGGCTAGGGGACAATGTAACAAAGGTTGATAACACGGCGGATAATTGCAGCGTAATTCCTGATAAGCCAACTGATAACTATGTTATGCTTTTTTATTTTTATTTTTTTATGTTTTTATTGTTTTGATTGGTCGGTGTATGTCCACTAATCTGTTCCTTGCCTCTCTGTCTCCATGTGCCCAGGGGGAAGTTTGCGGTGGTGAAGAAGTGCCTGGAGAAGGCCACGGGGAAGGAGCACGCCGCCAAGTTCCTGCGGAAGCGGCGCAAGGGCGAGGACTGCCGCGTGGACATCATCAACGAGATCGCCGTGCTGGAGGCAGCCATGGTCAACCCCTACGTGGTGGCCCTGCACGAGGTCTACGAGACCACCACCGAGATCATCCTCGTCCTGGAGTGGTAAGGACCAGCTCGCTGGCTACACGGCAGCACAGAAACCATTCACAAACGCCCAGTGCCTGGGGGAGCTTCGTCACTATCGCGTGGCCCCTTATCTTTACAGCACTCCTTCTGGCGTTCAAGCCGATAGCCTTTTTCGCGTCCCTGATGCTCCACCGCGTGTCGGTGTCGCCAGAAAAACGGGGATGATATGATAAGGTTCCCAGTAGGACGGAAACGAGAAAACCATATAGCCCCCCGCACACGGAAAAGTTTCCACTGCTGCAGGCTTCTGCTCTGCTGAGTGTTCAAGAGGTTTGACGGACACGCAACTCTGACTCAGAGTCGTCCTCTGCTTAAAGTTCCCCTTAAATAAGCTGTGGGATTTGTGGAGATGGTTGTGTCAGATATGGGGCAGACAGGATGCGCACCGACTGCTCCTGCAGTGCCTAGTGGCTTTATTGAGAAATGGGAAGTTCTAGGTGACGCAGTATCGGTGTCTAAGCCCAAGACTTCCTGTGTGTCACTCGCTTTCTGCTAAGGATGCAGCTGTCACTCCAGGAGCTTCTCACCTCGCCAACAGCTGAACATGTGCGCACAATAATGGACACACACACACGCGCACGCGCACAGGGGTGACTTATTCACGGCGGATCGCTGTTGCCTTTAAAGGAGGTTCTCTCCTCCCTGCGGTGAAGTGTTGTGTTTCGTCTTAACCTCAACACCTAAAGGTTTTGGTTTAAGCACGTGACTGTCAGGAAGTGTTTCGTCTGCATTTAAAGGCCAATGTTCCTTACAAAGCAACAACTTTATGTACGCACAACGTGCACACGTTGGCTGCAGAGCTATGCAGTGGTCGCTGCTACCTCGGGACTCCGGCTAGGGTTTTCTGCCAGGCCCCGTCAGTCTGCTGGAATGAGGTGTGACCCAGATCCAGCACTGCTGTCTTCCACTGCCCCTCTCTGTAATGACGGCCTCGTTAACAGCGGCCGCGGAGAGAACAACGAGGCTCCTAATTACCTCTCCAGCCCCATTACAGATGGATGACACGGGGTAATTACTTTGCGCCCATGTCCTCCCCTGACCCTAGTCGTAAACTGGCCCCAGCCAGGCAGTCAGGCAGGCAGCCCCCCTTCTCCCCCAACCATTCCCACCCCAGACATGGAATGCGGGGGCCGAACAAAGGGGTCTCTATAGGGGGGGAGGCCGTGTTTGACCTCTGACTGAAGTGTGAAAGAGGAAGCGGCGCCACCGGTTCACCCCTGCGTGCCTGCAGTGAAAACACGGCAAGCCTGGTCCATAGGTCAATGGCTACCAGATGGACAAGCACTGGGCCAATGAACAGAGGGCAACGGCAGAATGATGAAATCCCTCGTGCTAAGTGGCAGGCATCACTTGTGCACGATCGCACATTTTGGCTGGTGCCGTGGTTGGGAGTTCAGTATTTCATTTTGGACAGTTTGACGATTGTGCCACAGCGGCTACCACTCTAAGCCCCTTGGAAACGGCCGCGCCTCCAAAACCCGCTGACCTCATGGCGTGCTCGTCTCTCGCTGCAAACCGGAGCGAATCATTTTCCATTTCCTGTGGGTTTACGTGTAAGCAGCAAGCGAGGCACCCAAAAGTAGCGCGCGAGCAGTGGCGAAGACGCACACAACCACATCCTTCGCAGTGTATGAGAAAGAGAGGCTGTGTTGAGTTCTCATCATCTCCCAAACTCTCGCCTGCGTCTGCATTCGTGCAGAAGAAACCCCCACAGATAATGACTAGTTTGAGGGAAAGCCACTTTCATATTAAATGAACCTGCCTCAGTAATGCTCGTCCCATCCTTTACATTTTGGTTACGTTTCTACGTCATTGTGGTAAATAGGTTGCCGCATGCTTTCTTACCGGACGCTCTACGACATCCACGATCATCGTAGCGGTAGCAATTTCGTTAACTGAGTCTTTCTGGCTCGACTTTTTGTCGGAACTTTTACCTCTCTTCTCGACTGCTTTTTCTGTCTCTCACTCTCTGTTTCTTGAAACGAATAGAACGTCTCATGGGAAAGTGTTAAAACTAGTCCGACGAGTCACAAGCATGCAAGGTTTTCTGCTACATTATGAGGTCATTATCTCTATTTGTTGTCTTTACCAGTTGCTAGACACAACAAGATAGGACTGCTGTGCAGACATACCCCTTTGACCTCCCGGAGGCTCTTGAATGTATCACCCTTGTGTAAATTCTCACTTAACTGCAGATCATAATCCATATCTAACCAATCCCAAATTTTTTGAACTTCAGCCAGACCCATAAAGTCTGCCACCACTCAAAAACTTTAAAACAAGCTGCTTAACTTTTTCTCTTTCTATGGCATAAAGCCTGAACTTCAAAATATATATTATATACTACCTATATTATATTTTTATCTAATAAAACAGACTGTAGTCTGCTGTAGTCCCCTCAGGAAACAACCGTGTCCAGATTTCCTTTTTGCAAAACTCTTAGGTAACAAATTAAACCCCCCACCTCAATCCGTGTAATCCGTGCCGTTTTTACCCTTCCACCTTGTTTGTAGTTATCGCGTTTGTTTATTCGTGCGTTTGCTTTTCCCCGTTATTGCCCACTGTTAATGTTAGTGAAGCTCTTTTTGAAGAAATTAAAGTTCACAGGTCAATTTGAAAGAGTCACAGTTTATTCCTAGTACTAAGTAAAATACATGATAAAACTCTGGCACTAAAGTAGTAGTGAGTGGTAAATGGCCAGAGCTGATGTCATTTGGCACCCAATTTGCAAGTTGTCTGACAAGCCCTGTGCCCTACGTGTGCATTCAGTCCGTTCCTGGAAAAGGATCATCGATGGATTTGAATGAATACAAAGCTTCCTTCTTCATTTAGTGCTATCTAAATGAGTACTTCTGTTTGCCCATTCTTTACTCAACCTAATGGTCTGTGGTTAACTGCTCTGTGATCTAAAGTGCTCTTTGATCAAATTCATACATTTGTGTTTGGATAAATTGTGATCCACTGTGTCTGCTTGCATACTGTGGTAGCCATTAACTGACTCAGACAGAACAAAAAAAGACTAAATAAACACGCCTGGGAAGTATCGAATCGTTCCAAAGTGCTTGGCCGGATCTCTTTGGACTGTTAAACATACACAAGATGGCTTTTGTTAGGGCCTTTTAACTTCCTGCTGGATGACAGTTTGACAAAGCAATTAAAAGACCATCATCATTTTCCATTCCCCCTTCAGTCAATGTTCCAACAGGAAAAGAGTCTATTGATTTGGCCGCTCTGCATGTTTTGACTTTATCAGTTGGAATTAATGGGATGCAGATGGAACAGCAGGGCGAGTGGCGTGCTGAACCGTGAACACCACGAGCTTCTTTCAAGCAGGAAGTTGTCGTCCCGCACAAATCCAAACTACTCCACCGCCACCAAACCTTCTTGTTATGACCGGACGTGGCTTCTTCGCGTAGATGTTTCGCCTCCCATCTGGCAGCATGGTGTGAACAGCTCCGCGGGGCTCGACCCCCCCCCCCCCCCCCCTACTCGCCTCCTTAAGCGACTCTGCGGGGAGGGGGGGTTTGCTTCCAATACGGCGGGGGAACAGGTCAGCGTGAGGCATCGGAGCGTCAGAGTGAAACAGATGAGCAGACCCGGGGAGGGAATCCCACAGAGGTCTACACGAACACGGCTTCTGTTTTCACAGCTGAGGACAGTAAAGGGCACAGGAGTGCGAGGCTCGCCGGGGATTTGTTGGCGGGGCGGTTACGTAACGTACCATACCGGGGCCCGGTCCCAGATTTCCTGGCCAGATCAAAAGCATGTGCGCCAAGTGCCGCTTAAATCCCGCACACATGGTCCTGTTTTGAAAGGCAACTGTCCGCTCCGGGCATTTGATCCGTTGCATGAGCTTCCATCCCGAATCCTGTGTGTCCCTGGACCTCTTACCATTGTGACACAGACAATCAGGAGTTTATAGTACATTTTGTTTTAAGACACTTTACATGGTAATAGACAAAACTAAGAACTATACGAAGTAAAAACTGAAGCAGAAACACTCTGTTTACTGTGCAGGATCAGAGATTGGCATTCATTTAATAACTAGCCCTCCAAATCCAGTAGTGTTTGGAAAAAAAAGAGAGGATAACCTCCCTTAATCCCTTAAGAAGTTGTGATGGAACGGCAGGGTCATAGCGAATTTGAAGGTTTGGAGTCGTATTGCTTGAAGCTTATGGTTATGATTCACAAGTTGACCTCCGCTCTGTAAAGCCAGGGGATGGCATCCATGTTGGGATAATGGACCGTTGTAGACCGTGGGTATGGTCCTTCAGCGCCACTGTGATTTACAACGGCAATGCCCTGCCCTGCCGGTTTGGGTGTTAACTGATGTGGAATGTATGAGACTGCAGTGACCTCCTTTTTAATCTGTATGATTAAACTCCTCTGATATGACTCCCCATATCTCCAGTCATAAATCCTGGGGCCGACCTGCATCCTAATAATTCTTGTGTGTGTGTGTGTGTGTGTGTGTGTGGACTCACCCCGCTCCCGAGACCATAGTACAGTAACGGGGAGGGAGGGAGGGGGGCATTATGTAATTTCAAATAAAGCAGAACAGGGCGGCTGACTTTGGGCTGGCTGGCTGGGATTCTTTCAACAAGGTGGGTGGGGGGGATTGGTCACCTTCACCCTGAATGTGTTTTGATTTTGATAAAGAGGCGCTGGCCTAGGAAAGAAAGATTGGAAGGGTGTGCTCCCTGTTCGAGCCTAATTTATAGCGCTTCATTGTTTAAGTCTAGGCTGATGAATGAAAAAAAGAGCAAAGGAAAGCAGGCCTCTTTGTACATTTTGTTCTTTCCCTTTTTTAATGGCTGTTTTGATTGATTCTCCCCCTTCTTTTTCCCCCCCTGCAGCGCTGCCGGTGGAGAGATCTTCAACCAGTGTGTCGGGGAGAACGAGGAGGCCTTCACGGAGGCGGATGTGATCCGGCTGGCACGGCAGATCCTGGACGGAGTGGCTTTCCTGCACCGGAACAACGTGGTCCACCTTGACCTGAAGGTTAGTACAGCCAACCCTGCCGCTCCCACTGCCTTCACTCAGCCTACTGAAACACCCCACAGTAGCACTCTGTTATGGAAACCAGAGTCCCATAATGTCAAGGACTCATAACTCTCCCTGAAGAGACGGAACGTTTCGGGCCAATAAAAATGCCTGTTTTGAGGAACTGTGTTAGCCTAAGGTGACAAGTGTTTTTCTTTCAAGAAAGCTATGGCTTTCGTCCCCATACGGGTCCCCACTCTAGCGAAGGAGCTCTGTACAGTATGTGCCTGGTTTCCGTCTCAGGGGATTTCACTAAGAGGAGTTATGTAACACAATAGGCGCAGGGCACAAGCGGTGCGTCTCAGAGATTCCTTGGCGCGCCTCGGCGGCCTCGTAAGCTACAGCTTTCGTTGGCGATGACGACGGAGGAGAGCGCTGTGTTTGGAGCCCTTGGCCGCCTGCGCGTGACCCTTTGTCTCTGACCCCGGGTGTTAACGAGCAGCCCCCGTTTGGAGGACGGCCCAGGTCCCCCCCCCAGTGAGGATCTGATTCCCTCCGCTTGTTTGATAGCGTTATATCTGTTCCTGAGAACCTCTGCCCCGGCTTTTCTTCTTGCTCCCGTTAAGCCAGTATTCCGGCTGACCCCACGGCTAAGCCGTAGTTAACGTTGTGCCGTGCGGCTTAACGTAGGAGACATCCAATTGGCCATCCGGGTCATGACACCTTTTTCTCGGATGTGTCTAATTGGCTGTGATACGGATTTGGGCTTAGCGGAAGAGTAAATGTAACCCACCTAATCACTTTGTGACTATATGGGCCTTATAATTGGCCTTCTCGTTGTCGCCAATCTTAGCGGACTCTTTGCCTAAGTATAAGCGCTGTGAATGCTCCGACCTCATCTCCGTGCGTTTCTCCTCTCAGCCCCAGAACATCCTGCTGACCAGCGCCAGGCCCCTGGGAGACATTCGCATCGTGGACTTTGGCTTGTCCCGGCGCATGGACAAAGTCACCGAGGTCCGAGAGATCCTGGGCACCCCGGAGTATGTGGGTGAGTTGGTGCCCTCCTAGCTCCCACCATTCTACCCCAGGCATAGGGATCAATCCCAGCGTCAGCTTGGTAGTGTTTACCATGACTAATGAGAGGCTGTTGTTCCCATTCCAGCCCCGGAGATCCTGAACTATGAACCCATCAGCACGGCAACAGACATGTGGTGAGTATGAGCCGAGGGGTCAACGTCCGGCTATTATTCTTTTCTTTTCTTTTTTCTTTTTTTTTCTTCTTTTTTTTTTTTACTGCGCCGTGCCCGGCTCGTCAGGGTTTTTATGGCTACTCCGGTCGTAAACAAAGCCGAAAAGGGACGTAGCCTCTTTGAAGATGTGCAGAAAAGCACATCGCTCTGTCCCAGGCTTCCCTGATGGAAGAGTCTCACAAAACAACCCCCAGTTTCACTTTGACTAAGTGGACCCACCCATTGTAAAACAAAAAAAAAATACGCTTTTAAACCGATACGTTAGGGAGACATTCTTTGGAGAGTGACTCATGTCCTCTGTTCTCTGCTGTCCCAGGAGCATCGGGGTGCTGACCTACGTCATGCTGACGGGAGAGTCGCCCTTCGTGGGGGAGGACAAGCAGGAGACCTACCTGAACATCTCCCAGGTCAACGTGGACTTCTCCCAGGAGACATTCGAGGGCGTATCCCCGCTGGCCGTCGACTTCATCCAGTCGCTGCTGGTCAAGAACCCAAGGTGAGGCTGGGAGCAGGGAAGAGGCTTCCGCCTACACCACGCACACGCACACACACACACACACACACACAGATTGTTGCTGTGGTTTTCCTTTAGTATGACAGGGAGGGGATGTGACTCGAGCTGGTGTGCACAGGACATCCTAATATGTTGTAACTTATGACGAATTGAATATAGGAAGTAACGACTTGGTAAACGATGAAACACACAGCACACTCACCAGAAAGCAACGTCACGCACGTTAGGAAAGGTTTAAGCACACAGAACATGGTGTTACGATGTTCAAAATATTATGCCGTAATTCAAGTTGGAACACTTCAGGGGGGAAACGAGGTGTGGAAGATATTAGCCTGAGGGGAGATATGTCACTGGGGTTTACAAGTGAGCAACTTCAGTCTAGGGCGTTTCATCAAATTGAATTAAGGTCAGGTTCAATTGTGAACTCTGAAGTCTCGTGTAGTTTTCCAGAAAGCAAAGGTATTCAATCGTGTTCTGTTCTTCCCTACTCTGCTATATGGCTTGTAGCAAACTACCAATCTTAACAGTCAGCAGGAAACAAGACCTGCCCTTTAGTCATTATCATACTTAGTGAACAATCAGTGATGCCTATCTCATAATTGAGGTCTCATGCCCAAAGCGTCATTACGTTCCCTGTCTCCCATCCAGAGACCTGTGTGTGTCACCAGAATGGCTAGTGGAACATTCTTCTGAATGACTGATCCCATAAAATTTAAATAAAATTGACAGGACCAGATTGTTTTGAAACTGTATGTCAAAAACAGAAGTGGCTGAGGAAAACGAATGGATTACGGAGGGAATTAAATTAACAGGACCAGATTGTTTTGAAACTGTATGTCAAAAACAGAAGTAGCTAAGGAAAATGAATGGATCGCGGCATGCTCACCCTTTGCTGGGCCTGTTATCAACGCTATTCGTCAAGTCGACTTCAACTCAACAACTTTATTTTGTCTGCGTCCACAGGAAGAGAATCACGGCGGAGGAGTGCCTCAACCACCCTTGGCTAAAGGAGCCCTCACACCCCCACCCCCACCTTCTCTCCAGCCCGGCCTCCTCCTTGGACGAGCCCGAGATGAGCCACTCCGAGTCGGAGCCCGAGAGTCCCGCTCCCGCCCCGGAGCAGAGCATCGTTTGCCCTTACCTCACCTTCCCCGGTCAGGGGGAGCTGAAGTCGGGCCGGGACACCTTCTCCTTCACCGACCCCCCCTTCCCCACGCGACCCAAGATCCAGCAGGGGCTCATCTGCTGAACTAAGGGGGACTGACTGACTGAATGTCTGGAGGAGTGACTGAGTGAGACGGCAGCACAGAGTTGACACTGAGAGCCTGGTGCAGGGCTCATAGGGCCCGGCTGGGCAGTGCTGTAAAGCAGGCCCGTGTCTGTGTGACTGTATGCGTGATGATGCTGATGCTGCTGCTGCTGCTGCTGTGACGGCTGTTGAATGTGTGTGAGCTGGGAGGCTGTGAGAACAGACGCCAGCGTGTGTGGGTGGGATGCATGCTTGCGGTGTAGGAGGATGGTTTGGAGCTGTACCGCTATTTTGAAGACAAAGCTGTCGGACGGTGCTCTGAGCGAAAAGCCCGGCTTTACCCAGCTCATGCGCACTGTGTTATTGACATTCTGACTTGAATGACGGTGGGTGTTTGAACTCGCCCCCGGCCTATCCCTGCCTTTTGAACCCAGAGGAATGAGCAAAGGATGTTTTCCTATGAGTGGGAGGGGGGGGGATTACTTCACTCATCCGCAGCACTTTGTAGTTGAGGGGGCTCAACTACAAAGTCGATCTCCACGACGACCATCGTTTTGTCGTTTGTTGTTGAGGATGAAGGATCAATGCAAATGAAAACTTAAGTCTGTCAGAGGGTGCCTGCACAGAAATCAGACAGGTGTCTTAGTATTTGCATTTCTTTTGTACTTATTTTGTTTGTTTTGACCATAGCAAACCCTTTAACATTCAAGGCCACAACAGTGGCTGACATTTCCTTTGAAATACGGATACATTTCTGATTTGAGGACAATCCTGAGCACTTTTTTTCTTTTGTTATTTGAGGCCCACCAATGATTAGGACGTAACCAAAGGCTAATAAAAGCACAGTTTAACTGTAGGATCACAAATGTACATAGCCACGGTCTACTATCTATTGTCAAATTACTCACCAAGTGCCATGTAGTAGACCACCCGTGTGTGTTCCTGTATCTGTTGTGAACTGTTTTCACTGTCCATTTGCTCTCGTTGCACAAATTATCTGTACTTGCAAGTTTGCTATATTTTGAACATGTCACGGTCGCTTTCCTGCCCTTTAAGTTGTCTCATCTTTGTCTTTAAAAGAGGGAAAGGCCCAGTAGAATTGTGATTTTATTTCATGTTTTCTTAAAGAGGATGACTATGATAATTACTTGGCTATAATGATCGCAGGGCCAATTAAAGGCCCTTCAGCTTATGGCTTTGGAAAAGGCTTAATAAAAAGCGCCTTGGGATATTTGATATTTGCGGCGGAAAGAGATTAGAACTTCAGAAAGAAAGTACTGAAATGTATATTGTGTGTTGGTGTAAAATTAATCTGTATAAATATTGTTTTAAAATACATGTATAAATGTTCAAAGATTATTATTATTATTATTATTTGTTTTGTTTTTTTACTTTGTTTTCTGCTTATGATCTTCAGGCAGGTTTGCACTTGTGTCCATTGGGACGTTACATCAAAATGAATAAATGGCATGCCTTGCAAAATTTATTACAGAATAAATATACATTTTGTATCAAACCCAGCATCTTATTGACATCTGTGGCATACGTGATTTCTTTCTTCTCAGAAACCTAAACTCAAAACTTTAAAATTGGTGCAAATTCTTTCGTTCACTGTAATCTCGCATCATGTCGCATACCTCTCTAATCATGTCTCAGTTCTCCCAGTAAACCCTCCGTCCATTTACCCATAATGACTGTAAACACATTTCAGAACATTGCTTCATTGTTTCCATAAAAATGATGGCAGACTGTCCTTGGTCTTGGCAAAGATCTTCATTGCGAGGGACTGTCTTGAGGTAAACAAGCAGCAGCTCTGACAGGAACAATATCAAGTGTTTACAGGAAATGCCAGTGTCTCGTGGCGGGAACAAACAACGGGAACACGTCCACTGGTGAAGACATTCGCTAAGCAGACACACACGCGCTCCTCCTCGTTTATGTTAGGCAGGTCGAACAATGGCCCTGCCTGCCAAAGTTCAGAATTCTTTGCTTGAGAGAGTTCTTCCTGTCGGGTTTCGGCCATTGGCCCAGTCCAGCTCTCCTACGGGCGGCAGGGAGAGATGTCCTGCATCACGGGCCACGGCGGCGGGAGTCACCGTTTCCTCTCGAGAACATCCTGCAGCTCCAGACTTCAGGAATGCCAGCGATGTCGGACGCTTCCGTCTTTTCTTAATAGTGCCTCCTTTCGTTATTCGCCCGAGTATAAAATTGGGTTTGTTTATTTCAAGGCAAGTTTTCATGGTGCTTTTGCTTCATTCGAACCTTGCACACACACACATGGAACACTTTGTTTGAGCTAGTTGTCAACTGGTTGATTTATTGTTTGCTTTTCAGAAGCATTGTTTGGGATCGCTTCATGTAACTTTGATGTTCAAGGCAGCCATTAGGAGAGGATTTGAAACAGATGCGGGAACAGACGGTTTGTGCTACCTCCAGTTTTCAGCTTGGCCAGTAGCTATGGTTAAATCCAGAGGACCGCATCTTCTCTTTAGATCCAAACAATTGAAAAGCTTTTCTGCAAACCAGAGGCAATCTGCTCCCTACTGTGACTGGATTGCAGCTGAGCTCTCCTCACCAGGTAAATCATAAGGTGCTTACCAGCGAGAAGCAGCTTGTCTTTTTACGGTATGTTTCATGTTCTGATGTGTGCCTACTGAAAATAAGTAAGTCTCATTAAAAAGCTTACAGGAACGCAGACACGAGCTGATTGGCTCTCCCCTAGGTAGTAACTCATTAGGGCTTAAAGCAGTTCTACATAGGTTTCATCCCGAGGTTAACATTGCACCCTGAAACAAAAGACAACGCTGTTTGACAGCCATGGGCCTCCCTGCATTAAGCCTCCGATGTCAACGAGAATCCGGAACGGGGAGTCGCAGATTCCAAACACGTGGACAACAGAGGAGAACCAGGTCTCTCCAGGTCACAATGGACGGAGTCCAGAGTAAGACGAGATGTAACTGACAGCAGCGTATGTTTGACAACGGGGTGGACTTCTCCATGTGGTGTCTTCGTTGAACGCTAGGGTAAACACCACGCAAATGACAGTGTGCCATTGACGTCTGTGCCGTGATGACTTTAGATTTCGACCAAGTGTTACCTTTTCCCTAAACAAAGTGCATGTGTCACGCTCCATACACCATGTAAATTCAGGGCAGCGATAGCGTGGCTGTGTGCCTCAGGGCAGACTCTGAAGCTTCCTGTGTGCCGTTTCCAGGCCTGTGCGGCTTTGCTCTGACACTCACTGGATGCGGCCTACACGAAGAGATGAAAGTGTTCCACTTTAGTTAGGTGCTGTCCTAGCTTCGCTATCTCGGCCTATCTGCTCCTTTTGTGAAACTGTTAATCCTAACTTTCTGTTGCCCTGTCGCTTTTCCACGCCCTCTCTTTCTCTCTCTCCTCGTCTCTTTCGATCTCCCCATCTCCAGATCTCGCTCCTTCTCTCGGCTTGTCAGCGTTCTCGGAAGCGGCCGCCTCACACCTGATGTAACGGGGGGAAATTACTTTACGCTTATGTTCCTGATTAGAGTCTCATTACAGAGGGACCGCGTCTGTGTCAGGCTGTCTCCTCTTCCTCCGACCTCCCCATCCTCTCCTCCCTCCGTTGCTCTCCCAGGAGCCTGCTCTCACCTTACCCCCTCTTCTAATCATCTCCACAGTAATCTTATTTGTCACTTTTGCAAGTCTTACAATACTGATGGTCACACGTTAATACCTAGCGATAGCTATCCTATGACCAGCAGACACTGTATGTGCTATGGTTGACTGCTTACGGAAATTAATTAAGCGGTGTTCTTTCTCTTTTGGAGCTTGCTCCGTTACCAGCTCAGTGGCAGGATGAATAAGCCTACGACGCCCTCTGACCTTTGGGGAGCTGGTATGTGCCTCCTAGTCTGGCCCTCACAAATTAGTTACCTCCTGTTACATTCCACCACTGACCTCCAGCAGCGTCACAAAGAGCACGACGCGGCGTATGCAAACGTTCACACGCATTCTTCACTATGCACTGGCCCAGCCAGCTCATTCTTCACAATGCACCGGCCCAGCCAGCTCCCCCCTAGCAGGGGCCTGCTGCCGGTGACGCCGGCTGTCACAGACGGGCTCCCTCGGGTCCTTGACGGAGGGAGACGGCAGGGCGCTCAGAGAAGGACAAAGCCGGGGCCCATGCCCTCGTCTCCTCCATGCCTGACCCCTTGACTGAGTTCCGCGGTCTGGCATTTGACGCTTCACGTTTCTCAACCTGGCCATGACGGGACGCGTTGGCTTCTCGACGGGCGCGGGAGATGACGCGCGCGGACGTTGACCGACGCGGAACAAAACAGAACATTGCTTTCACGTGTCACCGTCCAGTTCGAAGAGGGGGAAAAAAAGAAAGCTTGAGGGAAAAATGTAAAACGGGTGTAAAGCGCCCTAACCGCTGGTAATAGGTTTCTCATGGCGGTGCATTCTGTGCGAGCACAGAGAAAAATGCCTTTGGTTAAGCCTCGCTATTTACTCCGTGCCTGGAAACAACAAAAGCCTTCACGACAAAGAGCTGGTGGGGGTCAGATGGTGGGGCCTGTTTGTTCTGCCTGTGGTGGCCGTATCCGGCCGCAGCGTGGGGACACTGCCGGGTGACAGGCCACTGAACCCTGAAATCAACGGAGGGAGAATTACACCCCTCCACCAGCTTCAAACGAGAAGCAGCCAAAACAGCAGCCACTTCTAAGTCCGTATTACAGGGTTCACTTTCAGTGTGTGTGCAAGAAGAGAAGCCGACACCCTGCCAATTCATTTGTTTGGGGTGCAAAACTGTACAAACACAAGTTCGCCCACTATCCAACACAAACTGGTGTGCATGTGTATGTGTGCCTAAATACAGACATGCACACAACACATACACACGCAAATATACAAATGTTGAACTCTTAAGGGCCAGCTGTGTTTCTACAAGCTCTGCGGGAGTCAAGTTCGGTTTTCGTGTTGATCAAAAGAACAGAACAGATTCTGGTGGTCCGGATCCCTCGGAGCAGCCGTTTCCAACCCAATCACAACACCACTCTGCCCGTTCGCTACCGCAGCGGGGTTGAGAAACGGTCAAAGTCAAAGACACACACAAACACACACACACACACACACAGCATGGGGTCCAGAGAAAGGTAGGCCAACCTAAGAAAAAAGAGAAAAACTCTGTAATAGGCGGCTGCTGTTTTTGTTATTCCTCTCATTTCTTTCCTTGCTGCATGCTCTCACCCCTGTGTACTCCTTCTCCCTTTACTTACACTCGGGCCTTTGGCGAGTTACATTGCCACATCGCGGTCGTCAAACAACCGGGGAACAGTAAAAAAGCCTTCCGTGAGCTCAGCGTGTACACCATGACCGCTGGCTCTTCTGTGGCACACCCACCGCTCGCTGAACCCATGGCAATGAGCGATACACGCAAAGAAACATAGTGTTTGCAACGATTTCATTTGGAATTCGCTACTGGTCCAGTGACAATTGAGTGATTATGCGCTGTCGACGGGCTTAGGGATGCGTCTGGCTGGTATAACCGGTTATGTACCCGAAGGTGTGGTGGAGCGTGATGGGGAACCAATAGGAGCGATGGGGAACCAGTAAACATGTACCTTTCAGAGTCCTGTTGATTTAAGCGCATGTCCAAGAACGACCCTGGGAATACTTCCCAGGTTGCCAGGAGCCTGGAACACTTTAATTGGAGAGAAAGGCAGCCGTCCCCTCTTTTATGTGACTGGGTCTTTCTCCTCTCCTCTCCCATTCCTTCCGCTCTTTGTGTTACGCAACACTCCCCCACAGAGGTGCACACGCGCGTGCTTGTGTCTGTCTGTGTGTGGGTGTGTGTATGTGTGTGTGTGTGTGTGTGTGTGTGTGTGTGTGTTTGTTTGTGTATGTATGTGTGTGTGTTTTTTTGTTTAAAGTCGTCATTAGTGTCAGATTGTCATATCGTGCGAAGCTTCCTGATGTAATCGGCCCAAAGAAAAAAAAACTGGAAACAATGGCGAGGTCAAACAGGTCGTGGAAAAGTGTTTCAGGAACAATGTTATCTGAGGACCTCCTTATAAATGCCCTGTAGTAAGGGAAAGTACAAGCCCCCCCCCCCCCACCCATTAATAAAGAGGGGCTTCCGCTGTCCCAGACTTACCTGGAGGTTCAAAACAAGTAAGGGGCCTGCCTGTCAATCATGTGTCTATGAATACTTTCCCTTCACGTTTTTTAACTTAATAGATTGGACAGTCTTTTTGACTGTCTTAGATTGTGAACTTTACAAGCCAGGGCCGTAAAGGCCGTAAAGCAGGGCCCGTTTGATCTGCGCCCCCCCCGCTCAAGGCAGGGGGGGGGGCCCGCAGATCAAACAGGCCCCGCCCCGCCTGTCAGCAACTATTAAGATAAGAATTTTTTTTTAATGTTTTTTTATAATTTTTGTGGGGGGGCCTCACATGTTTGCATTACGGTGCTGTTAGAAGCACATCACGACAAGTAAGAAAATGAGCTCTCATCCAGTTATCGAAGAATTGGGAATTTTCGCAGTCAATTAGGTGATTTATCATAGATAAAAGACAGTTCTGCATTTGTTTATGTTCTTAAAGTCAGGTTTAATGAGACATGGCAGTTCTTTTTACAGGGTCATGGTGATTAATCTTGGTAATTTTCCCACAGTCTCAGTAATGAGATTAAAGTCACATGACCGTTGTTGACATATTGGATGAAAAAACATACAGCAATGGAGTGACATGTGGAAGCCATGTTAAGTGGACCTGGGTTATTACTGAAACACATGCACATGCTTTTAGCAGACTGTAACTACTTGCTGGAACGTGCTTGGCTGGACGGGGGATATGTTACATTCCACATCCATTTCCAAGGGCCTCAGATGGAACACAATGGGCAAACTTGGGGAAAAAAGAAAGTTTGGTGTACAGAAATATCGCCCAGAGAGTGGCAGGAACGAAAGCTTCATCTGAGTCTGTTAGACTGACGTTGACGGGCTGTTCCAATCATACTAATGAGTTTAACCGGGTCAGGACATAGTGTTCAGTTTTGATTCAGTAGAATCACAAACCCAGTACACAAACACATCTTTGAGTCACATAAATACAAATACTGGTATTCATGTAATGGATTGGGTTTGGGAATGGATAAGGGAAGTGGTGGATAGACTGCGATGCCGCTGGGTTACCTACCACAGAGCTAGGATTGTCAGCTACATATTTGTGGCTAATTGACTAATACAGCATCTTGAGCCGGTAAGTCCGTCTCTGTACCCGGAGCCAGAGACCCAGACCGTTAGAGCAGCTGTGACAGCATCCTCTATCCCAAAGACACATCTATTAAAACCTTATGAGAAACACCACATTCCAGGAGAGATTATTCCTAGTTCAAGCACACCGTGTATTTGGTTTAGGTAAGGCAGAAAAACAATAACCTCAATCTGAACGGAATTTGGGCTTTGAAACATGACCTGTGGAGGAAAGGCAGATTCCTGGAAATGTAAACACAGTGGGAATGCTAAGGCTCTTATGCCCTCCTATAGTTGCCTGTACGCGACACGCTGGGAAATATCAAATTAAATGGAAAACTATGGGTAAGATAAATATAGAGGTCCATTATTTGTGTGCTGTTATGGCTGATGGGGGCCCCCCAGCAAAAGCACACATTGTTCCACAGAGAGAACATGGTGTTCCTGGGCCCCGGCCTCAGGTTATACTGTGTAGTCAATGACAACACAGAGACGGAACGAGGCCACCCCATGCTTTATGAGGAGCCCGCTCCACTGGCATCATGTTCTTATTCCCAGAGCTGAATTAGTTAAAAGGTTTTATACAGAGGAGAGAAGAAAGCGTTCCAATTCATTTTGGTCTTTGAGGAACCAGAGGGAGCCCCAGGGCTTTTGATAGAGAAGTAACTGGGCACTTGAGTTTTGAGTAATAATATCATAACTCTGAACTGTATTAGGTCATAGGAGTAACTCTAATCTGTTATGCAATGCTAAATAGCTTACTCTAGAAATGACCCATTCTGTGAAATATACATAACTGTTCGTCTTTGTTCCAAGTTCCCAGTAGTTCTGGAGGTATTTTCATGTTTGTTGGCAATGAAAATATATTAATGTATGATAAATCAAAAATAGTTAGCATGGATGCCTCACAGCAACAACGTCCTGGATTCGAACCCCGACCGTCCCAGGTTCTCTCAACGTGTTTGTATGGGTCTCTTCCCACCATCGAAAGATGTTAGGGTTAATATTCCTGTCAGTGCACTGCCCAAGGCACTGGCAAAGAACTGTAGGATATGGTCAGCCTTTCCCTACGAGGTCAGGTTGCCACAGTAAAAGAGAACTCGTTCTAATATGGAGACCTAAAAGATCTAATAAAAAAACGACTTATTTATAGCTTTTATTACATCAAGTACACACATTCAGGAAAACACTTCCTTATTGTATTACATTTTTGCTATGGACAAAGATAAATTGCAATAAATCATTGTGGAGACTGCGTTTGGAGGCCTTACATTTTGCCAATGCCAAAAAGATGACAACACTGCTCTCATGGGGAGCCTTGAGGAACTGCACACTGAACCACATAACTCATGCACTTCACAGTACAGCCACTAGAGAGCAGCAGCTTTTAGTAGGGTGACAACACAGACGCCTCGTAAATACTTGTCAGTGCTGAAGCGCAAACTCAGAACTATTTATAGTGTTTTCTATTAACTTGTTACACATGACAAAAACATAATGTTGATTTTGAAACAATTTTTTCCTCTTTATTGACGACACAAAGATGTTCAGTGCAATCTTTCTATTCAGATTGATCACATACATTGCAATAATTTTATATTAATATTTCATTCTCGGCAGCTGTATACCCGCTTCCCTTGCTTCTACAAGTCAGATGGTAAACTAATATGAATCAATGTGTACAGGTCAGCGATCAACAAAAACCCAACAGACAAGGTCCTGGATTATCATGGATTACCCAGATACATTAAATACTTCAATATGAATCTACTCTAAACTGACTAACAGGACAGAGAGGTTCCCCTTAGTTCACTAGATATGGATATGCTGAGAGCAGAACAGTCGATAAGCAAACATCCGTGGCCAACAGCAGGGACAACCCCAGGATGCACGAGAGTCGGTGCATCCATTTTCTACAAAGAAGGCTGATGCTCATAATGCCGGCAGTTGGAATTGATTCCCTTTGGACCTTTACAGTATGAGATCTCGGTGTGCAGGTTTACATCACGTATACCCCTGTGTGTTCTGGATGAGCAGCAAAGAGTGGGAGATTTCAGCAACAGGAGAGAGGAACTAACACATGTAGCTACGATTACAACTGAACGGGACAGACAAATAATGTTCAGGTAGATGAACTCAGGAAGATGGAAAAAAAAAATATATAGATATATTGAATATATTAAATCAGCACAATTACTTAATTTGAAGAACTTCAATTCCAAACTTCATAACGGTCAGCAGTGTAATTCTCACAACGAGGATGGAAAATCACACTACAGAAACAAGATATCTCACAAACTGATCGAACGAAATAAATCACTGACTGCACCCGGATATAACTAGGAAAACGACAAAGATGACCTTAGTAGAGGTAAACATGGCTGTGTAGATCTGGGAATCTTAGGATGAATTTGATTACCAGCATCTATCAGTTTATCAGTGTTCCAGATCCAGAGGGGGGGAAATTCTAACAACAAAGACAGGCTTAACATGAATGGCAGTTAGAAAGAGCTCGTCAAGCGGCCTCGTGGAGCGTCAATGACAACACACCCCACGGGACCCACTCGTCGGTACCCCTCCCTGGCTCCGCTATGGGGGGGCGGGGGGAGGGGGTTCATTCATCAGACCTCCCCTCCAGGATGCTTTCAAACGTGAAGGGGAGGAACTTGAAGCCTTGACCGCAGTAGAACTTGTTCTGGAACTCCACCCTAGGGACACACACACACACACACACACACACACACACAAGTCCTGTTATAATCTCACTATTCGCCACCATTCAGGCCAGTCAAATTCAGAGGAACAACAGGGGCTGGACAGCAGCCAGAGGCTGACCACCACACTGCCCTGCACCTCCACTGGTATGCAGTCTCCAGAAACCCGAACCCCTTTCCCCTGGGGAACGCGATCGCCGGCTATTTTTAGCCAGCCCCTGTGAACCCAACGGCTGCATGACCTTTCAACTAAGGAAGCCCAGATGGCTGCCATTCCATGGTCGGTCTCAGGAGAAAAGGTGTCAGACGTTTTCCTTTAGATGGAGGACGTTCTCTTATTACAGAGGTCTGTGGGCTCTTGTACCAAACTTGGATTGAGTTGCGGTGAAACTCCTTTTACTCATCTCAGTAGAATATTTAATTGGGGGAGGGGGGGGGGTTCTCCTTTTCGACGTAGACGATTTTTCTTTCCTGTGTTGACATAAGTGTCAGCCCGTGTTAACCTACACGCCGCATAACAAGGCTAAGTGTGGCTGTATAAATGAGGACTGACTCACTTCTAAACTATCTAAGGGCGCGGAGGAATCTCCTCTGCTGTATCAAGTGAGAGGGGCGAGGCCCATAAACCCAGGTGCTGGCCACCAGCCCTGGAACCTCAGAATACAGCCGTCGCTGCTTTAGCACGGAAAAGACAATCCTCTGAGTCACATCTTCCCTCCGGTGACCACGGCTGAGGCCTCCGCCATGGAAGCACGACGGGAAAGGGGTTAGACTTCAAAAACAAACTCAAAACAACCACGTCAATGTGGCCTCTTTGTAGTGGGACAGCCAGTGAAGGGCCTTAACGAGGGCACGGCAGGGTCTCTTGCGTGCTCAAACCAGCGGAGACGGTCAACAGCAAGCTGAACACCCAAATACACGCACAAACACGCGACAGAATACGAAAACTACCCACAAGACGAGAAGCAGACATATTCGAGGCCCCGGGCCAGGGAAAACGCATCCCAGTAACACCAGCCTGCTACATACCGCCGAGACCCGCCCTGTTCTTCACAGTCAGGGCCAACCTGGGAGGGGTGAGAGGTCAGGTGAGGCCCTGGAGAGGGGCCCAACCATTCCAGCTGCACTTTACAGTCGGACCTGCAGGGGGCGCTGTAGGCCCGCACCACTGGCGCCGACTCCTTGTGAAGATCGATAGGGATTTTACCGTAGCCTCGTGGAGGTTTTTCAAGGACAAGAGTAAATACCTTCGCTGGCTCACGCCCTTCCCACGATCGCCCTCCGTTAAGATGAGGGCCCATAGAAGGGTGTAGCAGCCTGCTGACCGCCCACAGCTTGTCTTGGGGGGGGGGGGGTTCGGCACGTCCTTAAATACGGCCCCTTTGACCCCCGACGCACCCGTAGATCATTCAGACTCACGCTGGGTACGCCCATTACTCAGGGACCCGGCTGACAGCCATCAGGACACTTGGGGGCGGGGGCGGCGGCAAAGAGGGACCTGATATAGCCCCGCCAGTCACTCGACACGGCGCACAATAGCCTTCCTGTCCCTCCGTAACTGTAACGCGAGACGGCGCGTCTTGACGGACGGGCGGGAGGGGAGGGGAGGGGAGGGGAGGGGGACTTACCAGTGCAGGCGCAGCGCGTGCAGGAAGGCCGACAGGCCCTCCATGATGAGCAGGATGCAGACGGTGAGCACGGCGAACGCCCCGAAGACCAGCGAGAGCACGAAGAAGCCCCCGAAGCTCCTGGACGACAGGCCGATGTGCATCACCATAGTCCACAGCACCTCCGATAACTCTGCACGGGAACGACACACAGAGCAAACGAGTTAGTCACCACAAATCAACAAAGAAGAGGATCTATGCTGTTTGCCTGTGCACCGCAACCATTTTTCATTTGTGTGTCTGTGTGTGTGTGAGAGAGGGAGAAAGAGACACTTACGAGCGTGGGCCAGACTGAGGGCCCATAGCCTGAGGTAGGAGGCTGTGTTGGAGATGCAGCCCAGGCAGTACTCTATGGTGTGGATGGCCTGGTGCACGGCCATATCCCCAAAGTTAAACTGCCAGGGACAGAGAGAGAGAGAGAGTGGGAGAGAGTGAGTGAGTGAGCGAGCGAGGGAGAGCCCCATGCAGGCACCTCACTCTGGGCTTTCGTCGAGCCCCTGGAGGACTGGCTTCCATTAGCTGGGGTCAAAGGTCACGTTGATTGACGAAGCCACGCTGACCCCTGGGGGCTTTCCGTGCCTGACTCCATTAGGCGCCCAGACCAATCAGCTGCTTCACCCCGCCTCATGCACCGACCTGGCCTAAACAGCAACCCACATGCCAGCGGCTGAAGAAAAACCCCACTGTAAAGCCATGTCACCAGGAGCTCTCTAGAACAGACCACGGCCACACACCGACACACTGAAGCTGGGGAGGAGGAGGAGGAGGAGGAGGAGGTGGAGGTAACGGGGAACGGCACACAGACAGACTCAAAAAGCAGACATTGACAAGCAGGGCATGCGCTGTATGAGTGTGGGGGTGTTGGGTGGGGGTGGGGGAGGGTGGGGGTCTGACGACACGATGAGCTATTGTCTTACCACTTCCTCTTCGGCGGCCTTGAAAGACAGGGGACACAGGTTAGGCTCGGGTTAAATGATGCCGGCACAAAAACAGAATGAGGGAAGTAAGCGGGTTAGTTAGTCGAAAGAAAAACAACAACGAAAATTGCGACACCGGAGACAGACGGCAAACGGACCGAAGAAGTCCCCAAGTGCTGCAAAGCGCGGCCCTTCAGCATGCCTAGCGATCTGTGGCAACGCTCCACTGTTGACGCTCCCGGACCTTTTCCCCACGGAGCCTTTTGGTCTTTGGCCACGCGGTGACGGTGTTTGTGTCCGCGGTTTCTGTGGTGACCGGGGATGGGGAATGGCGACGGCCCCCGCTAAGCGCTGACCTACTTGAGCCGGCCGAGCAGGTGGGCATGCCGGGTATGTAGGAAGGTCTGTTAGGGTTACTCCCTCCGTACGCCACAAATATGCCTGGTTAGCTCTTAGCAAGCGGATTGTTTTAGGAGTAGGCTTGATTTAGCAATGCGTTTAATTGGGATACAAGTGAATAGGGACTGTCCTCTTTTCGCAATATGTGTTTATGGAGTTGGACACACAGATGTATCATTTGGAGCCATCGCTACTTTACGGACTCGACTGGATTAGCGAAACGCTTCATGGACAGGAAGCTTGTTATGTTGTCTGTTAAACAACGTCTACCCTGTTAAACCAATAGTGGATTTACTGCTGTGGCACGCAGTCCAGCCAGAGGGGGGAGCCATTCACACACATGCACGCACGCACGCACACACACACACACACACACGCACGCACACACACGCACACACACGCACACACACACTCTCTAAACAAGAGCAGTAATATGTTTCGATCGGCGAGGAGTGGTGTTTAGCAATGAAAACAGCCATATCTAAACCCATAAAATGCCCCTATGCTTGAAAGGTCAGCCAAGGCAATGGGGGCCACGAGGGAGGTCTATTTGAGGCTTGTAAAACAACACACAAATCCTTCATGGCAGGAACCATAAACCGCTACCATGTTGAAACAGCATTCCTGCTACTGACACACGGAAACAAAGGACTTGACTGGTTTGATTGTTATGTGTGTGTATTATATGCTTTAAGTGTTAAACAGGAGGGCCGTAGATCTGAGAAACCAGGCAAAGGGAAGCTGGACGCAATCCACAGCAAATCCGTGCGGCTAACGATCAAGGTCTGCAAAGAACTCTCCGGAAACCTGTGTTTTGGGGTCGTTTTAGGGTTTATGTAATTTCCTCCGGCCAACCACCGCCTACTTAACAGAGCCATTGTATTCCAAGGCAGTGGAAACTGGAAGAACAGGAGTCGGATTTCCGACGGTGCTAATCAGCCTAAATTATTGAATGCAATTCCATTTGAGACTAGGACCGGATCCTATTACTAGCGGAGGCTCTCAAACTTGCGCTGAGCAGAACTAAAGCTTCTCAAACGACAGTGGCTCCTGAAAAACAAGCTCTGGGCTCCCGGGGGGGGGGGGGGGGCGCTCACCTCGGGCTCGTCCTCTGAATGTTGGGACAGCTGGTCGTGCTGGATGATGCCCGCCTCGTCCTCCGTGGGCCCATTGCTCACCCGGATCCCTCCGAAGGTCTGGGTGCCCTGCGGTGCGGGAGGAGAACGGAGGATCAAGGGGTTACTGCTCGCCGGGAAGTGGCACCATCTACTTTACTTTCAGTGTTCAACCACACAGACCGCCGGCACAGCAGCTCATAAACCAATGTGCGGGCGAAGTCATTGTGTGAGCGGCTGGCGTGGGAAGAGAGCGGGCCTTACCAGGTTTTTCTGCCACATGTACTGCCGTCGCAGAACCAGCGTTTTCACTATCAACATGCAGGGAACGCAGGCCAGGGCCAGGATCACCAGCAAGCACTGAACGCCCATCTACACACACACACATGCGCGCACACACACACACACACACACACACACACACACACACACACACACACACACACACACACACACACACACACACACACACACACACACACACACACACACACACACACACACACACACACACACACAGAGAGACAAGGTTAGGACAATATGGGTGAGGGAGCTTCAACACGTTTCCACTGAAAGATGGAGGGGAGGGACTGGTGGGGGGGTCGGACCTGCCCTGTGTAAAGGGGTTTGTTGGTGGGGTCGCTGTAGTTGAAGAGGAACATGTTGATGAAGGCGATGAGGAGGCTGGGGGCCTCCCGGGACGTACTGGCATCGTAGGCCAACCACTTGTAGAAGACCAGCAGCACCAGGTAGCCAAACAGGCTGGCCATGAAGACGATCTCGGGGATGAAGCCCAGGTAGATGTTCAGGGGCTTCTTGAAGTACCTGCACGGAGAGCCAGAGGGGAGTTAGTCACTGCACCGGCCCCGAGCTGGACCAACGCGCAGGGACACGGTGCCGGAGGTCGAGGGTGACTCACACGTGGTTGAAGAGACTGAGCGAAACCCCAAACAGCATGTGGATGACCCCCAGGATCACGGACATCTTCATCTTGAACGAGTTGAGGAAGGTCAGCTTGTTGGTGGCGATGTTCCAGATCTGGAAGGCAACGTGGTGGGGGGGGTCGTCACAAAGGTCAAATGCAAAATCAAACAGACTTGACACCACCGCAGTGAAGCGCGCTGGCTCGGAACGCTAAGGGCACACACTCACGGGATCGATGCCGATGGGGTAAGGTCCGCCAAACACGCCCGGGATGGCGGGGTCCATCTGCAACACTTTGTTCTCCTCCAGAATCTGGAACCTGATGAGGACGCCAGCACAGCACACCGGTTAACCATCGTTTTGCAGGGCACCCATAGCATCGGGTACCACGCGATCATAAAAGGACATAGGGGGGTGACTCACGTCCAGTTGCCCCCTACGCGGGGCTCGAACATGGGCCGGACGCTCCAGCCCGAGCCAAACAGGTTGAGGGACTTGGAGAAGCAGTCGTTGTAGATGATGCCGGTGTAGATGGAGAAGACGCCCATCAGCAGGATGATGTAGCGGCCAGCAAACACCATGCTGAACATCTACACAGGGGAACCCCCCCACACACACACACCTCAGGATTAGGGAACACTAGGGACTTCAGTCTAGGAACATATGACTCACGGTTCATAATTATGTGTTCAGAAACAACGATGAGGAGTTGCATTACTGTGGCGTCACTAAACTAATGTTCTACTGCAGGACCAAGCAGAGCGAGACTGTGCGTGCTCAACCCTCCCACCACTATTTCACCTGAAACAGAACTAATCTCTCTCTTGCTGCCTTCACAGACTATTTGCCAGCGGGGGCATAGTGCTAGTGGCACGTTGGCCTCGGCTAACCCCGTTCACTCCCATTGAGTGGATTATTATGGATATTCTACAGGCATAGACCACGTCTACATTCGTGTTCGAGTGAGGTGACCAAGTCCTGCCCAGGCATGGCCCTGGTATAGCACCGGGGGTAACCTAGGGCTGACATGGGAGGCTGTGGCGGGGGGGATAAGGGTGGACGTGGTCCCTACCTCGTTGTCGTTCTTCTGGGCCAGCAGCCTGCTCTCTCGCAGCACCAGGTAGAGGGCGGCGCAGGTCATGAGCACCCCGTGGCCCAGGTCCCCGAACATGACGGCAAACAGGAAGGGGAAGGTGATGATGGTGTATGGAGCTGGAGAGAGAGAGAGAGGGGGGGGGGGGGGTGACAGGTGGAGTCGTGGTGACGATGGGCCACCGAACGTGAGAGACAATGGGTGAACAAACCAGACTTGGCAACGGAGTTGAACGCCACCAGCTGGGATAGCCCATTCAAACAGTCAGCTGTGTAAACAGACTTTTTGTTTGTGTGTTGTGTCATGGCGATCGTGTCCCAGCAGCGGTGCTGCAGTGGGTGTAGGTTCATGTTGAATACAAGGGGGGGGGACGGGGGGGGACGGAACGGGACTTAAGGTTTTCTTTTTTTTTTTTATTAATAGCTGTCAAAACAGGCTTATTTGGTGATTCACTGTTACCATCCCCACCCCTAAATCTTGTGTTTATGGAAATATATATTGTTCTGAATTGGTTAACAATTCAACAAACGGTCCATATCACTAAGCAGCAGGGATGTGCCGCTGTTGAATACATTGTGGGGGAAACCCTACTGTCCCATTAATTGAGACGCACCATCAAACCAGAGCCCTGAGAGAGCTGAGGAGATGGGGCTAAAGCAGGGAGAGTGGCTGTCGGGGTCAGGGGGGGGGACAGACGGGGTTACCTGGGTTGATCTCCCGGTAGCTGCCGATCCCGTAGGCGTCCACGATGTTCTGGAAGCCCGAGGTGAACTTGTTGGTCTTGTTGAAGGTGGGCGGGGTCTGCTTGGTCTGCATCCTGTTGAGGATGGAGGGCACGGTGGAGCCGCTCTTCTCCTGGAGGACGGCGCAAGCACGCACGCACGCACACACACACACACACACACACACACACACACAGACACACAGAGAGACAAGTTTCACAAGGGTAAGGTTGGTAATCATGTGTTACTGTGAAACGCTTCGCTAAGCCAATTGGCAGCCACTGCGATGCTGCACATCCAAAGAAGGCATTGCAAGACTTGTCCGATCCTCCCCATTAATCCCTGACAATGGGAACATGTGTGGCCGGCCTAGCGTGGGAGCGGGAGCCTCATTTGCCTCCGGGAATGAAGAGAGGAATCCTGCTGCTCATCTATCTGTCTCCCTAGCCTGCCCTCTGAGCCACTGGGAGAGCAGAGACCTTGCCTGTCCCGACCTCTAGAGCCTCGTCGTTGCCTGGTGTGAATCACGCCAAGCCAACAGTCACGCTCGCCTCAGAGAAGGATCTGTGACGCTAACCAGCCTGGTCTCTGGCCGGGGAACGAGGTCTGGACCTGGGGGTTATGAAGGACCACCAAGGGCCTCGTGTCTCCCAGGCCGACCAGGGGGGTTATAAATAGACGGGGTCGGTATAAATACGGCGCGGGGTGAGAGCGCTGTGCGTGACAGGGCTAAGCCCTACGAGGCCAGATCTATTCCAGGCCCACGCCAGGTCAGGAGTGACACGAAGCCTACCGCAGGCTCCGCCTACACGCACCTACCGGCCGGCCGCGGCACGGGGAACAGACGCACGGGAAACAAAACACACATCCAGGGAGGCACTTTTTAGGAGGTAGGAATTTCTCACAACAAGCACTCTCTAATTGCCGGGGCTTGGCGGCGTTCCGGCTACGTTTTTCCGGCTCGGTATTCCGTGTGCGCCTGAATTCTACACTGGCATGTCCCTGTCAGGGGTCTGGCCTCCTGGTTGGTGTAAAATCCTCACGTTTCCACAGGTCACACAGAGCCGACGCCCTGTAAGGGCCTTCTCAGTCTCCGGCAGGGTCCTATACATCTACTCCTATTACGGAGTGCTACTGTGTGCTTTCCGATTGGCCGTATATAAAGTTCCATGGGAACTACAAGACCCTCCCCTCGGGTACTCACCGTGCCCCTGCGCAGCGCGAACTGGATGGAGTCCATGTCGGAGAGGGGG
Source organism: Galaxias olidus (assembly GCA_026901105.3). Taxonomy (NCBI): domain Eukaryota; kingdom Metazoa; phylum Chordata; class Actinopteri; order Galaxiiformes; family Galaxiidae; genus Galaxias; species Galaxias olidus. The sequence continues at coordinate 2,986 of JAPMUY010002049.1, read as the reverse complement.
CACCACACCTCGGCGATCAGACACTTCTGGGTGACGTCGATGTTGCAGAGGTTCAGCGTGTGGTAGATGGCCTTCATCTTCCTCACCTTGATGAACCACACCCGCACTGTCTTGGCGGCGGCCTGCAGCACACGCTGCCTGTGGTCCTCCGTCTGGTTCAGCACCTAGGGGGGAGCGGAGGGATGAAAGACAACTTTTACAAAGGAGAATGAGCTCGCAAAACGGTACACGGAGGACATGGTGGGTAATATAAACAGGAAAGTCATTTCGACATCTTCAAGTTAAAGTGTCGCCACCATCAACGGTAACCCCCACTGGAAAACAAACACAGCGTGCAGTTAGAGCTTATCAAGGAAATCCCCCCTTCAGACCCACTGCTTTAGACGTGACTGTGGACGCCTACCGAACTCTCCCTGTATGTGCACAACAATAGGGGCCGCAAGTGAATCTATTCCTTGATATTCATAGCAGAGGCTCTATGAATAGGGTGATTATGTATTATGGGATGGCCACGGGCTATCCGACCCTGCAGGTCTTGGTGTACGAGTCACCGGGGATGTTCCAAGGCCACTCACCAGTGTGACTCACGCCGAGAGCGTACGCCTCATGATCAGCAGACAGCGGGGACACCTTCGCCTGCCACTTCAGCCCCCACAGCTGTCCTTGCCCTCTCGGCCAAAAGCCCCTCCCCGGCCCCCCTACTAGCAAGCCTGGCGTTGCTGCCCCGCTGCCCTGCTGCCCCGCTGCCCCCCCCCCTCCCGCCCCCGCCCCCGCCTCTCGAATGCAGCTCTTCTACCGGACGGGGCGTAACGATGCCGCTTTAAACGGCGAGGCGAGCATATTTCTGGGCATCCTCAGGCGTGAGAGGCTACCCTATCCGGCGGAGCGAGGGCCTGCCAAACACGAAGCAGAGACCCCCTCTCTCCCCCGTCCTGTCTGTCCACACCAAAGGGGGGGGGGGCAAGTCGGAACTGATCCTCAAGACACGTCGAGCAGCACATGAAACACATCTAGCACAATGCTGAACACACACACACACACACACACACACACACACCGAGAAGGCCCGCAGCCACAGAGAAGTTGCATGTGAGTGAGTCACACCTCAGGACTTAAGCTAAGCCCATTCCAGAGAGGCGGTGGGCGTGAGGGCGGCTGAACACAGTGTACTACGCCCGCTGAGACAGCTGCTACTAGGGCAAGGACTGTCCCAGGGCCCTGCTCCCCATCCAAACAAGGCAAGGGTGCCACCGCAGACCACACTGTGTGTGTGCTCCGGTCACCAGGGGAGATGTAACAATGGTGAGGGCAGCCGCACGGGGAGGATCGGATTCCACCCCGTAATGGGGACTGTGGCGACGTTCCGGTCCAGGCCAGCCGCAGACCTGCTCCCGCTCTGGGACGGCAGGGTCAACAAGCTGCTGCAGAGCCCAGCCAGCACCCACGGAGGACGAATACTGCCCACTGTCCTGGTCGTCAGACTAGGCAGAGCCAGGGTGTTTAGAGATGGGATAAGAGTACAAGAAGCCTGACAGGTTTTACAAGAGCGTGCCCTGTGTGTGTGTGTGTGTGTGTGTGTGCTCTCTGTTTGCTGTGCCAGGTGAGTCACTTGGGCAGCAGTGATCCAGAGCAGAGCAGCTGATATCCCTGGTCTGCTTGGCCCTGGCAGCGCAAGGCGGGACCTGCCTTTGGTGGAGCCACTGTGACATCGCAAACAGGAGGTAACTCAATTTGAGGGCCTCCCTAATCAGATCCGCCAGCCTCTCATCTCCGCCGTCATTTTTTAGACAAACTGTATAATAACTGCGACACACTCTACTGAGAGAGCTGATCTAATTGAATGCTTCTAGCTGTGTGTGTGTGTGTGTGTGTGTGTGTGTGTGTGTGTGTGTGTGTGTGTGTGTGTGTGTGTGTGTGTGCGCGCAAAAGGGCCTTTTGGACCGCAGAAAGGAAACAACCGCCAAGCAGAACACAGAAGTGAAACTCTTTTCCAACCCCATAAGAAGTAAATAAGAATCTGACATGTGTCTAAAAGTAAATATTAGGAAAACTGATGTTTCATGGTGCACTATAAAATACAGAAAAAGTCATGTTGGGCTATATAGTATGGAGATTGAAGATTGTAGGCTGTGTTAAGCGTGACCAATACGGTTGCCAACAGTCTAATGTGGTAATATAGCCTCACTCCATGCACACATTTCGGCCACAACTAATTGACAGAGGCGCATGCAGACTGAGAACCAAAGCACAAACAAACACCAAGTCTGCACAGTTCACAACTAAGCAGGCTAAACTAGCCTAATTCACAGTGGGCCCATGCAACCAGGGCCACTCGTGGCTGGTGTGAATGGAGAGGCCAAAGCACGGGGTCGTGTAGAGGGAGAGTCCCTACCATCTGAAGGTCGTCGATGCGGGTGTTGACCCCGGCGGCCATCTCCTTCCTCTCCTGGGGCGTCTCAGGGCAGGGGTAGAGGGACGCACGGAACCTGAGGGACACGAGAGAGCGAGAGAGAGAGTGAGAGAGTGAGACAGAGGCTGAAGTGGACCACTTTAGGGACCAATGAGGGGTAAGTGGGTGTTTCCGGAGCGTACCGCCGACCCGAGGCCGTTCTCTTACCCCTCGCATATCTTCCGGACCCTGGTTTTCAGCTGGTCTCCCTGGAAGAAGATGATGAAGACGGACTTGTAGACCTGGTCTCCCTGTGGGAACATGAAGCAGTGGACCAAACGTCTTGAGTCACGTCACTGTGAGGACGCGGTTATTATTGCTACGGCGGGACAATAGGCAGGGCACCGACCGAAGAAGGGTCCTCCAGGGGTTCCTCGATGTCCGCCTGCCTCAAGAACACGTTGCCGCGGCAAACCCTCCACAGCATCCTCTCAAAGGTGGGGATCCGCTCCCTGCCGATAACCCCCGCCACAAACCTGCCGGAGATAACGGAGGTTCGGGTTCAGGTTACTGCCTTGGCTAATGGTTCGAATGTTT